>SOMO01000950.1:13855-27369 GCA_028128575.1 Paedocypris carbunculus
TATTTAAAAAAAAATCTAAAGTCTAATAATCCAACCTGGAGATAAATTCAAAAAATTACAATGACAAACACTTAAGGGGGGAGCAAGAGAATAAATTAACAGAAAAAATGAACAAGACACAGCTGAAACCAATTAATCACACAAAACATTGGAAAGCACACTGGATGATGGGAAATGGAGTTCATAATGAGCATGAACTAAAACATCACACTTAACCCTTCCTGGGAATGGAGCCCATAAGCTCTGGTTCTCCAAACATCGTGTTCTATCAACAGGAAAGACTTTGGACATTAAGCATTGTCCAGCTAACAGCACCTGAACACGTGCAAGGGTTTTTATCCTGTCTTCTCATTTTTATCTTCCAAGACTATAGTCACAATTACAATATGTAAGTTGACAAGCTATGAACAGTCTGGTCAATATAAATAACCTGTCAATTACAAATCCAAACGCAATAATTGGGCGTCATTTAATCCACTTGTTGTTTTAACATGACAATACTAAAATAAAACGAATTGGCAGTGGTTCCCAGCAATAGGACCTACTAAGATCTAAACCAGGTTTGAGGCCTGTTTGGGATTCTGTGTGGAGTTTGCATATTCTCCTATTACCTGTGTGGATTTCCCCAGGGGTCTCCAGTTTCAGAACTACAGTCCAAAAACATCACAGAATTGGAACCTGAAAAATGTGTAGATGTGAGTGATAGTGTGAATGCGTGTGTTCTGGTCTGTGATTGGTTGGCAACTAATACAGGGTGTGTCTCGCCTTCAAGCCCAGAGTCACTGAGATTTGCCAGGACACAGAAACGGAAAAGCTGTTCAGAATAATGGTGACACTGCTATAAGTTACTGTATACATAGTAGAATATGAAAGTTATGTATTTATTTAAGTCAATAAAAAACAATAATTGATAGCAGCGGTTCGGGTTGGGACTTGCGTCTGTCTGATGCTGTGCAGTGACATTAAAATTGATTTCTTCTTTGGCACGGATCACCTGCGCTGCAGGCGAAAGATCACAGACAGACCGAGCCGGTATTTCTTTTGTTGAGAGGACCACAATCAGATTTTGTGCTGGCGATAGTTCAGAAACTTTCTTAGATTTCGGAGTGAATATGACAGATATCTGTCAATCACAGCGGTCAAACTGGCATGAAAAGCTGCATTTCCCAACCTTAAATAGTCAGAAGAACAACTGAAAGAGAAAGGATGCTATTGAAGAGAAGACAGAGAAGTTCTGGTTTAGAACACCTCTGTCTTTCTCATCACTGCTTTGTCTTGTCCCACAGCATCACTTAATCTGTAGCCATCAGATTCATTCAAAAGCAGAGAAGGTCCAATGAAAGAGAGAGAGGTGAATAGAGAAAGAGACAAAGAAAGAAAAAAGCAAAAACGAGGTGGTTGATAGTTAGAGAAAGGTAGAGGAAAAGAGACAGACAGAAAGAGTGACACAGAGTGTGTGAAAGAAATTAAGTTAAAGAGAANAAGCCCAACTCCTGACAAAGGACATTTTTGAATTCCAAAACCCAATAAGAACTTGCCAAGTACAACAGATGTTCAACCGGTCAAATATACACAGTTTGAGAAGCTTCGATTCTACAAATAAAAAAAAATTCAAAATTTTCACCCAGCGAGTGTGTTTGCGAGCTTGTGCGCTGTATTGTGATGAGGAGCACTTTATCCAGCACAGTTTTGCATCGTCAACAACACCCCATTACTCACAAGCCTATAGCTGACGTTCTCCGAGCCATGGGCCATTAAATACTCTCTCTCTTCCTCTCTCGTGTCTACTTCACTAAGGCTCAGTAATGGTGGCAGACATTAGCCTGCTGGCTTGTAGCGCTTTCCAGAAGGATCCCCCCAGGGCTTCCGACAAAGAGGGCAGATTTTTAACAAGTCTGGCTCTTCCAGCCGCCTGCTGATGAGGACAACCATTTCCTAGCGTCCCTCACTCCTCTCACTGTCTTCCATTCTGACCGCAGTCATGTCAGTTCACACTTCCTGACACCAATCTTCCATTCCCACCTCACACTGTCATTCAGCTTGCAAATTTCAAGATTTTTTTTAGTTCAACAACCAGTCGCGATGACCCTGTCTGTGGCGGTAGTTACGTACCAAGGACGTCAAAGTGACGAAAGACTGATGAAGCAATAGAAAATGAAGACACACTGAGATGGAATTAGATGTGAGATTAAACTGTTGGGAGAATGCGCTTCAGACAATTCCCTACAAAATAGAAAATGCAGAATTTGTTCTAAAGCAAAATGAAGCTCCGTTTGCTGCCGACAGATATTTACGGCCCTTGTTTGATCCCTTAAGCATTGTGTTTACTGCTACGACGAAAAGCCCCGTTTTCTGAAAGATTTATTTAATTCACATCATAAATGTTAATTTAATTACCGCGCTTGTTTCTCTGTTGTTTACATTAAGAAAGGATGCTCTGTTCTGAGTAAAATATTTTAGATTTTGGTCGAGCTCCCCACAATGAGCCCAAAATTTTAGCCCAAAAATACTCGGCTTATACTCGAGTAAATACAGTATTTACACCATATATACAGTATATAGTAGATCATTAATTTGTTTTTGATGATAAAAATGACCATAGGCTCAAACTCCCAAACTCTTCACTAAACGGTTTAGGAGTCAACTGACTATGAATATCGAGCAGAAAGGCGACAGTGGCTAGAAAACAAAACTCTCTATAGTCTTAAATAGATGAAATATAAAGCGGTTTAGATCTGGCGGGACAATTTAGAAGGCAAGAGCCGTGACTGCAGCAGATACCGCCACGCTAAATTTCAAGTCGTCATGAAATCTAAATGATGGGGAACTGCTGCTTAGAAAAGTGCTAAATAAGTGTCTCTCATCCACACCTCCACTTTCCCCCCCGTCCCAACCGCACAGACAGCTTGACGAGGAGCAATCGCTGATCAAAGCATGACATAAATCCTGATGATGCAGGTTTTGATGCGACGCATCCGATGTATATAAATACATAAACATGAGGGGCTTGAAACGCTTAGTCTTGTCATTCTAGTCAATGCTGATGCTTAAAAATACAATATCTCTGCAGACAGTGTTCACAACAGCCGCTGAACAGCAAACCGGGTTATGCTGCAGCGAGCGTAAATCATCCGACTACTCTGACCAGCTCAGCCGAGCGGCATCCGGCAGTTCTTCGTCAGGACACCAGTCCGTACCTGTCAGATTTATTGACGGCTCGGTCGGCTTTCCAAATTAATTCTGCCCGATTAAACTTCACAGCGTTACGGGCCGATGAATGCAGATTTGTGTTGGATTACGCTGCCCATCAGGAGAGATTTGCCGTTGGTGTCAGGCAAACACGTCAAAGGAGGAAAAAAAACAAAAAGCAAATTGTGCCGGGCTCTTTATTTAATTATATTTTTCAGAGGGTTTTTTGAAAACTGAAATGGACATTTTGGGCACTTTATTGGGAATTAGAAGTGACATTTTTTACAGAAATGGCTAAACTGACATTTTTGAGATATGAATCTATACAATTAATTACGCAATACCATAATATGAAACGTTCCTGAATACAAGTAAAATGTTTGTTATTCTGGTTTCTTTTTCCTCTGCCATTTTTTTGACCATGTTATTTGTCAGAGAACAAATTTAAGAAAGTTTGAATGTCACGTTCAACAATTCATCAGAAATGTTTATGGCTGGACAGTTCGGCTGTAATATCTTGACATTTCTGAAGGACAGAGCTATCTATCACATGAAATACATGGAAAAAGTAGTTTGAGCGTGGCATTAAACTCTCTTCTTAACCTATTATAAACATGTAATGTGTCTAGGAAACGACTTTCCACAGATGTATTGTCTAAATGACAGACGCACAAAGCAGCCTGAACTGATGGACCCTCTCATCACAAAAACATTTTAAACAGCCTTCCATATCAGCTTCTAATCATTTGCTTCCTATCTTTGGGTTTTCCATTCCAGTTGTCATGGGAATCTGAAGCAAAGTGCCCAGGGAAACAAGAAATACTGTTGCATGTAGAACATACCCAGTGTCAGCAGATCTGGTCTGTGCTGGGAAACCTGATTGAGTTACAGGACAGATAACTGATGTGCTGATAAATACATCATGCTGTTGGATGGTGTATTGATTTATGCAAAAGTTTTGTTCTTTTGCTCTGATTTATGCTATAGGCTTGCACAGCACATTTAGAAAACCTAGGAAAAATAAAGGTTTGTGTGCGGCTTGTCAAGATCCTCTGCCACTATTACTCATACTTTAGCCCATGAACAAACCTCTGACCCAGAAATATCAACTTTATCTTGCAGATGTTTTTTGCATATTAAAAACANATCGCTAATTACATGATTAATGGAGGGACGACTGCAGTTGCTTAGGTGCTGATCTCTGGATTGATGGCGGAGCTGATTGCTATCACTTGTCCGTCAGTGAAAATCCTGAGCACTTCCAGAGAGATAAAGGAGTGGCGTAAAGCGCTACGACACCAGAGAGAGTGAAGAGCTGGGTGCCAACACACAGAGCGAGCGACAGCTACATCAGTTGGCAGGAATTGCAGCCGTCAGCGATGACCGCATACAAGGCAAACCATTGTCTGACAATCCAGTCCACCCCCACCCCTCTGGATTCCCTCCTTCATTAGGTCCATGCGGCCTGTCATACCTCGGCCAATCAGAGCGCAGGGTTGGAGGAAGAATGTCGTTCGGGGGCCGTGTTTGGCGCCACTCACCTTGTGATGACATCAGCAAGGCCTTGGCAGGTCTGACATTGACAGCTTGACGCTTCTTCACTCTTCCCTCTCTGCCATCTTTGCCTCCTTCAGCAATTTCATTTCATCTCGTACATCTCTCAAATTCTCATCTCGGTTTCTTGTTGTTCTTCCTTCCTCTATCACTCACCTTAAATACCTTTTTTTCCCCACTGTCCAGCAGTTTTCTCACTGCTTTTATTTCTACCCCTTATTCTTTAGTTTCACAACACCTTGATGTTGATTTAAACGACGCTCCGTTTACTAAAAAAAAACCAAGTGCTTTTTATTGTCTTTTGGTAGGATGGTGGGAAACTTTGTTTGTTCCAGAATTGTAATTAAGAGTTTAAACCCCAAGGGCTAGAATTTGTATTGCATTTGTAAGATTGTATTGTAAGATTGTTTTTCGTGTCTAGAGGGAGGATTACAGGCGTCATTGTCAAAATCCGCAACTCCTGCTTGCAGGTGAATGAATCATATTTCTATCTATACTCATTTATCCGAAGAAAACAATGGCTTTAACTTATTACCATCTCCTACAACAACTGGAACATTTGGACTTTTGACTTTTTCACACATCGGCTCGTTCTAACCCGCTTCCCACCCCAGTAAGCACGGAGCAATGGCTGCCAATCATGAACTAAAGCTGAACAATGTGTCTAATGCTGAAAAGCCAGGACGACCAAATGTTGGGAGACAGCACTTTAAAGATGAAGAATCTTTTCAGTAATAAGGACTCACACAGGGATTAAAGCCTTCTCCATTCAGTTCAGTTTCACTCGCTTTTGGCATTCATGTTGGATAACTGCCGGTGTTTGTGGATGAAGGAAATATCAAAAACATAAAGCAACAGGCACTGAAGTATGAATCGCGGTAGGATCGGTGATGAGNTCCATAAAACCCACATACATATCCCGACCATTACAATTAAATACATGGGCAACACAGACCAGGAAAACCAACCAATATTTATTTATTTTTTTTGTATTATCTTATTGTGCCTTGTTTTCCTACCTTATGTGGCAGTGCTACAAGCCAACAGATTCCTTGGTTGCCCCGGTAGAGGTGAGTGCTATTACCCTTCGGACTAGGCCCACCTCTAGATGCTGTGGAAGATCCACTAAAGGTTCCTCGGCTAGATGCGCCGGAGGAGTCTTTCGGTAGGATGCTACTTTGGATGTGGCCTGTTGTATTATCCCATACTTGACAGTTCATTGGCCGGTTGTAAAGATTTGAGACACGAATGGCCAGCCATCCGATATCCCATAGTCAGGTAACCGACTGACGTCTCGTTCCCTGACCTATTCACGGAACCGAGGTTACGCAAGTAACCAAGACGTTTCTTTTGAGTGAAAAGTCTGAGCACTTAAGAGAATGAGCCCTGCACTTGTTTGCCTTGAATCGACACATTTTCTGCTCTTGGTAATAATAATAATTTGCAATAAAAGTCCATTACAATGAACATCTTAATTTATCCTTTTTCATCCCAATTCATACCATTTCTAAAGTGCGTTCTCACAATCACAAATCGTCTGAAAGCAGAAGTTATTAATATTATAATATAATAATAAATACAATTGGCTAGGACACACTGGCTAGGAAGCAAAACTCTCTATAGTATGTACATCCAGCAGTTTTTTTCTTCTCTTCTAATCTCCAGATGTCTCTATGTCAGCTTCTGTCTTAAACGACGGCTCATGCTCCTGAACTTTCCACCGTGTTCCGTTATAACAATGAATTATTACAGAAATGATAGAAGCAGATGTCATCCGACTCTCACTTGTGCAGCCAGACACATCCAAAGCCAAACTTGCTGACAATGACGAGGACCTTTAGCCGTGAGTGCAGGCCGCTTGAGGCTCCCAATGCATTTCATTTCCATCCATACATAATTCGTGCCTTCTCCACACATCTACACCACAATGTGAAAAAACAGAATGCAAAGGATTCATGGTTATTCTGCGTCTTCATATTATACACGGCTTTCTACATTTATTTGTTTCTCTAGATTTTGATCCACATCCGATAGAAGAAAAAGAAAATATAATAATTGATTCATTGATATTGGAAATACTGTTTAACACGTTTTTTGCTTTTTCAAAAAAGGCATACGTTATGTTTTTACTGTAAATATGTGTGTGTGTGCGCGCAATTTAAGTGTTGCTGTAGAAACACTACCTTTATAAAACACACATCAGTGTTTTATAGAAATTAGAAATGTAATACTGAATAGGAACAACTGGAAATGTACTTGTGTAATAATAAAGAGGTTTAATGCTTTTTCTAAACTATTTCCATTTTTTTCCATTTCTGGGTCAAAGGGAGCTGGAGCCAATCACAGTATCTCTGTCGCAAAAAAAAAAAACGCAATCTAGACCCCAACCGGCCTCTAACTAGCGTTTCAAACAGCCTTATTTGCTGTATACGCACCGTGCATATGTTTTAACTCCATTGTTTCATGTAGTTTCTATGAGATTCACTTTCCTGAAATCCGGCGGCTAAACGCTTCTGCACCAGCGTGTGACTTTTACATTTCTGTGAGATCAGTTCGATAAATCTTCCGTCTCCAAAAAGGCGCATTTAATTCTCTGGGCCGCTCTTCATTTCTCTATTCAGCTGTTGTTTTTCAGATGACACAAGCACAAAACCAACAGCCCCGGAGCAGCAGAATGAAATAGAACAAGAGAGCACTCAGAGAAATAACACACACACACACACTGCGCCGCTGAAGATTCACGGCTCACACACCTGAAGGGCTATTAAGTCTGAATTCATGGAGGCAAACACAAACAGCAAGTTCTCTCCTACACATGCTGAAGAGACGAGCCACCCAACTGAACCGAATTGGTAAAGAATGGACTGTTTTATTAGAGGTGGATCTAGGAAATGGAGATCTTGATCTACACCAGTGGTGCCAAACCTGACTAGACTTGTACATTTTGGAGACCACAATACATCAAATAAATTAATTTATTAATTCTAACTTTGCATACAGTCAAAATCTCTTCCAAATGGACCAAAATCACTAAAACGGTTATGTGTATATAGACATACAAGAACGGCCTCATTATAAGATCTTCACAGGGCGGATATGGCGTTGTTTGGGCCTCACTGATGTCAAAATTACACTAATAAATATTTCGCCTGTTTCAGCAATTTCAAAAATCTGTTCTGATTATATCTTGACATTTATAAATACTGTATCAGTTGTTTCCGGATTTCCTTTCTTGATTGGGGTATTATTGATGAACACAAAACATTGAAATTTTTTTAATGAGAAACAAACATGTAAACTTTAGACACCAATGTCAACAACTGCAATCAGCATATTGATGTTTTATTCATTTCATTTGATTGACATTCCTGTATTTTGACAAAAAATATATTCAAACCTTTGCATATTGCATGAACTTCAAGAAAAGATTTCCTTGAGAATCAACTCCACAGCCTTAGTGTCACAAAAGCTGTTTTTGTGAGTAGATCGACTTACATTTCGTACAATATTAATATTTGTCATAATCGTAAAAATTAATTTAATATAAAAGAGTAGTATAAATTAAGTAGTAGAATTTAGTAGTTCAAGTAGCAGGATTAGCTAGTCACAAATCCAGGGTGTCCCGCCTTCAAGCCATAAGTTGCTGTGATTGGCTCCAGTTCCCCGTGACCCAGAAATGGAAAAGTTGTTCAGAAAATAAAAAGAAGCAATCTTCCATTATCTAGACCGATGTTAGCTCCAGCTCCTCGAAAACAGAACAATGAGACTTAAAAACACAAGTATGGATGAATACATGTTTGCCCTCAAAGCAAAAACAAGTCAAATCCCCCAAAAGAGAACGGCGATGGCTGAAGTGAGTGTGGGGGATCCCTGTCTGAGAGTAATAAAGCTGCGCCAGCATTGATGTTGACGGCCTCATAAGTTAAAACGCTGGAGTTACAGCTTTCTATTTCAGATGCATGAGTTTGTGGCGGGCTGCTATTCTAAAGTCTATCAGATTAAATATAAAGTTTGAAAGCCGATCTCTATCTTGATAATTTAGGGGAGCACCGGATCGCCACATTGGCCAAGACAGCAGATTTCTCTCTACTTTCCTCTCCTTGGGGCAAAAGGGAAAGAGAGAACATTCCGGGACTTTTCCAGGAGGGGCGGCCATGACACGGGAAGATTAATATGGATGTCACCTGGCAGGCAAGGCTGGAAGTTCCATCGCACCATATAACAGGATTCGATCTGAATAACCTCTCAGCTTAATGTGGCCTCCCCATCGCCCCGGGCTGGAACTTTAATACTATTATTAACCCTTTCCCCCTGCATCACATATTCTAACTCACTCCAGAAGACACAAGCCTGATATATGACACAATATAGCAGTGGCGGTCGTCAGGGCCTTCAAACCCTTCTCTGAAGGCCTATCCAAATCATTCACATCTGTAATGTATATATTTTTTTCCTAAATACTTATTAAATAATTCCACATCTACCACTTCCTTTCACTGCTTTACATATGGTTGTGTCAAACCAAGGGTTTTAGCTTTAAATCATTTAACCAATCACATTTCAGCCATCATTTGTTTCCATACTGGTCAATCTGGCTAATTTAAGGAATACATTGTGGAGTTGCTATTTCTTCAACCAATCAGATTCACTATGGGCCTTCGAGATATCGACATTGTCACAGAACTGATTGAAAAGTTGGACTTTTTCTTCGGATTTCAAGTGAAATGGACCTGGAATTGTATGGATAATCTGTAAAACTACTTGTGAGGAGGGTTTAGGGTGAGTGAAATGTTGCAATATTTTATGGTAAAAAATGGCCTTTAAACCATAAACACATTATTTTAGGCGGACCACTAGCTATGGCCTAACTGAAATGCATGTCCCGCTACTGGCAAACGGAAACCTTTTCTCTGCCAAAACGTTGACATTGACTAAAAAGCAGATCCATTAGCACTACAGAAGATAAAAGAATGAAAATCATAACATTTGCGTGAGGACCAAATGCACTTCTCAAGTACATTAAAAATGGAAGCTAAATGAGAAAAGACAGATTACGCAAGCTTTGAAATCGATATATCCATACCGAGCCCATTCTAAGTGGTCTACCAACGTGTGCTTTATCAAACATGGCTGGCGTGAATGTCAAAGCGGCCTGAGGTTACATAAAATTTCACTAACGTACAGTGTGTCCATCGGGAGGTCATAAAATATGAAGTGAAATAATCCTCATGTTGGACACACTCCTTTATAAAGTCATCAAGTCGTGACAGATGCACTCCGAGAAGGTAAAATCTCTCTGGCAGTTGCCCAGGAAGTTTGCATGAATAAAATATTCAACACCTACTGTCCAAGCCTGAGAATATCTGGGGAAAATCTGAACAGATTATCGATATTAACAAGTCACATTTGGTTATTAATAGGTTGCTTTACTATTTTTACTACAATTGAGTTCACTTTATGTCTCTATGTTCACACCATTCTTTTTTATGACCGTATGATCCGAGAATGGGAAATTGCAGTAAGAAAATTGTCAGTAAAGAACTTCGAAGTGATATCTCAGCAAAGCTGGTGCACTTTGCCAGGGAGGGAATTTCTTATTACATTTATTATATCAGATTATAAGTATTAGTATACTTTGAGTATCAAATAAGTGCAAAAACATACATTATTTTGAAGGGAATGTTTGAGAAAAAAGAAAATCTTTTTTTTTTTTTTATTTTACATTTTCAACTGGGTTGGTGTACCTTTCATCAGTCCGTCAGTTAGTCTGTCCGTCATACAAACCCAACCAGATGTTTCCTCTAAAAACTCCATAAACACCTATTAAAGACCATTGTCTTCAGATTTGATCATATGCCATAGAAAAGCAACACTCGTGCAGTAATGCGCTAAAGCCCAGATCATTCGAGAGGCTTCTTCACTGACAATTATACCAAAAAGCTCCTGGAATCTGGTGACAGTCTTTGTGTTTCTACTACAGATTGCTTTTCTCATCCTTCTTCCTTCTTGTAATTCCGCTTGATTGATCCTCCTCGTTCTATATCCTTTGTCAGCCTTTGGTGAGGTTATTGATCTACCACGAACATCCTGGAAAATTTCTTCAGAGTCTAGTTATTCATTCTCAGTGCAGGGAAAATTGCAGTTTCAAAGTCTGTTTCATATCCCTCAACCAGTTTTACTCCAGATTAACTAAATGAATCATTTTTGACTTGACAAATTTGAGGAAAATAGATTTCAAGTACACAAAAGCCATTTTGATTTTGACAGAGTTTTCAGTTTCTCACAAACTCCATTAGTTTACAAATGAATTGTGGCTCAAATTTGAAAAAATCCAGCCTTAAACTGTCATTAAAATTATATACATTTATATATATTGGATAAATCTAAGAATATGCATTCGGACTTGAGAAGTCGCCCCACTGGACTTCCTCACTGCGCAAACACGGCCCTATTCATTCATTCTGATTGCAGCACATCAAAAATTCATTACTTAGACTCTAATTGAGCTTGTTCCCCAATGGAAGATCCCTCCATTCTTTCACTCTTCTTTCACTCGCCCGACACGTGGACCGCAGCACAAGGGCTCATTAAGGTGCAGAGGAGACTCGGGCTGCTCCGACATATGCCATCCCGGATGAGGTCAGTTTTTCCAATCTGTCTCTGTATACATATGAAATAGAATTGGAAGAATGGGGATGTATTGTTGGGTTTGAATCCAAAAAGGACAATCTGAAGATTAATAATTTGTGGTGGTCCGAATGCACACATGCCGACAGACAAACAAATTGCAGGCAGCATCAATTCTCATTTATAAGCTTGAGATGTTGAAATGATGCGACTGTCACTCATTATTCTTTTGATCACAGAAGGTATTCATGAATTGCAGACTAGTTGAACTTACTGTATTTGTNAACATATGTCTCACACATGATGACAGCATTTGAAAAATAGCATACTTCTGTAACAAAAACGTGACGTATATATGTTTTATATATATAATGTGACGTATTACATATATATAAATCTATTTATAGGTCTATTTAGCAAAACAAACGTCAAAAACGCACGTCTTCATATGCAAGAAGGCCCTCAGCATATCCACTTTTCAGACACCGGACATGGAAATAAAGTCCCAGCGAAGCAATGCGTAAGAAGAAGCAAAACACACGCTTCACGTTCTCAGAGCACAGCAGAAGCGTAAGGCAGTAAAGGCCATGGTGACAGCCAGCAGAGCTTTTCCATGTCTCCTTGGCTTGCATGGTCTGTCACCGTGTAAAGGTTCGGAATATCAGAGCCTCATTTTTACAGAGGTTTCAGCATGGCCTTTGCCTCTCCAGCCTGTAATTGGGAGCAGTATTCCAAGGCACTGCCTGACTACATGGTGCAATTTAAGAGACATAGGACAGACACGGCATGGCTCCTCTGCTTTAAAACCACCGCTGCTTCTGTTGGACACACACGCATTAAAGTGCAAAGCTGTTCAACATACATTTAACGGCTAAAGTGACGTAGGTTGATGGGCTTCACACACCGACGTAATTATTAAAACTTGGCTTATTATGCAGCTGAGTTTGGTGGTAATTCATCCAATGGATTTGGTTTCAGGGTCGCTTTGGTCTCAAATCATCAAAAAAAAAATAAAAAAATAAATAAAAGCCAGCAACAATTTAGTCCAAGACTCATTTGCATACTATTTGCATCTTATGTCTGTTTTTTTCTTTGCTATTCTCGGTCACCGGAAAAAAAGACCGATGAAGAATCTGAGAAGGTTCATTTAAAAATCCGATGCAAAGGTTATACACAGACCCGAGGACTTGAGGATCCTGCCCTGTGCACCATAAACTTTACAAAGTTCATGAGTCTTTTCAGAAATGAAGAAGGGAAAGATGAAACTCTGAAATAACAAACTGGGTCACCTGCTGTATGTCAAGTGGAAAATGAGAATTTCAGCCTAGGTAGTGACCATATTGCCGGCCGTACGTGAAATCCGGCATGATGAGCGTGTGGGCTTTCAGAAAGGCAGTGGTTTTGAAACTCGACACCAGTAAATCGTATCAAGCTTTGGGAATGGCAGCAGACAGCAGTTCCACTCTAATGATTTCCACCATGAAGTGCTGCTAACATGCTAACAGCTGTAGCACTCAAGTAAAGTGACTTCCCGAAAAAAGAACAGAAACGCTACGCNNNGCGAGTGCCGAGAGTTATGTACAATCAGCCCTGGTGAGGTTATTATGACCCCACGGGTCATTTCTGTGTGGTAAAGGAATAACTCACGCAAAAAAAACACTGTCCCCTCACAAGTCNCATTTCTGTGTGGTAAAGGAATAACTCACGCAAAAAAAACACTGTCCCCTCACAAGTCTGGGTGAACTTGCTGGATGACAAATGTTTAATGAATATCAGATCATTAACTACAGTCCAGGTCACTGCGATTGTGGATAATGAGTATTTTGTCAACTGACCTTACAAAGAATAAAGTGACCCTCTAAAAGAGCTTTCAACTAATCATTTGGTGTTTGAATTTCTCTGGTCACGAGGATGTAAAGTGATGTTTTGGGACCTAGTGGTGGTCTCAGAATCTCCCCAGCACTCCCAGGTCTTTCTCAGCCGCCTGCTCGATGGCTCTGTGGATGGCACTCACTTCCTCCTGGGTCAGAGTTCTCTCCATGTGACGATACACCACACGGTAACAGTGGCTGACTTTACTCGACCTGAGAAAGGGAAAAGAGGAATCCATCAGGGTAAGAGTCAAACGAAACGTTATTATCAAC
>SOMO01000954.1:31806-44213 GCA_028128575.1 Paedocypris carbunculus
TTCTCTTTCTCTTTCTCCTCTTTCTTATTCATCGTCTGTGCTTCGTCCCTCATTATGTCTCCTCCATTTTTCATGGACCGCTCGTCCCTTGACTTTCATCATCACCAAACTGTGGAACCCCCACACAGTTGAGTCCAACATCAGAGAGCAGAAAGAAGGAACCGTTGGGAGATATGTAAAGTAAAAAAGAAAGATGGCTGGATTCCTCCAGGGTTTCCAGCAGAGAGGGAGAGAAATTAGCGATTGGCTCCGCGGACACGCCCACGCCATCACGCGCCATAAAAAAAGCATGGAAAGTTCCAGAAGCATAAAAAATGTTTTTAAGGCTTAGAAGTTTCACAATTAAAATACCACTGTATTTTTTCCACTACAGTACACTCATTATTAACTGTAAAATTACTGTAGGTACAAATTAGCTGTAGAATACAGTGCTGTTTTTTTTTTTTTTTTTTTTTTATCCCTTTCCTGTTACGGTTTTGTCATCAGAAGCAAAGACGCGTGTTCCAATCGTTTCCGTGGCAACAACGATTGAGCCGTTGCCTACTTCAACTACCGCTGCAGGTGCGCTCACCGTTAGCCGCGTAGCTACAAGTCCAAAATTAACTTTGCCAAAACATCACTACAGTTGCTGTTCACGTTTATTAACTATTAAGCCAAATTGCTCATCGTACAACTTTCTCTATTAGTCAAATTTAGTTTTGGACTGTTTGTTGGAGCATTTTAGCTATGTGCAGTTGTGTGTGTTAGCCATGTTAGCTTCTGTCACATGGCTAACCGCAGAATAGCACATTTTTGCCGTTCCGAGTTGTGATTTGTATTAGCGATGTTGCGGTAAAGCAAACGTGATGTTTTAGTAACGCAGAGGTGTAGCTTTAGCCACGTTAGCTCCAGCATGTGTAGCTTTAGCCACGTTAGCTCCAGCATGTGTAGCTTTAGCCACGTTAGCTCCAGCATGTGAAGCTTTTAGCCACATTAGCTCACATTAGCTTTTAGCCATATTAGCCAGTTTACAAAAAAGTTTTGTTTTAGCTATTATTAACTATAGTTTCTAGGTGTGAGGTACTTTTTGTCTACACTTACAGCAAACGAAACCAATACCGTAAGGTACGGGAGAAAAGTTCAAGACTTTATTTGCAGGGAAACACAACAGTTTGGCATCGTACTAGAGACATTCTCATTCCCTAGTGCACAACAACACGATTTAGGAGCGTTTGTGTAACAGCGCAAAGCTTTAAACTGGCTTTCGCCGAGCACGCAGAAGACGTGAGGGGTAAACAGGAAGCACCGCTTGATCTTCCACAAGGAGACGAGTGCAATTTTAATGGCCTTAAATTCTCAGAGATTTCACGTGATGCATTTTTTATGATCGCGGTACATGGATTTGCGTCGTGTTATGCAAACCACCGATGTGTGTGTGTGTGTGTGTGTGTGTGTGTGTGTGTGTGTGTGTAGCATATGGTCTGGAAAAACCAAACTCGTAGATCATGCTCGTGCTTCTGCTTCCCTGCAGTCCAGAGGTATAAGGGTCTCACAACTTGGGGGAATATGTTTATACACACACACACACACACACACACACACACACACACACACACACACTAGTATGGCTAGAAGATACTGTATGTCGGCCATGTGTGTTAGTGTGAGTTGGATGAATGTCCTTCTACACACACACAGGGATTATTTAGTGTGTGTGTGTGTGTGTGTGTGTGTGTGTGTGTGTGTGTGTGTGTGTGTGTGTGTGTGTGAACATTCAGACAGGATTACAAGGTCACAGTCAGATCCTCTGGCCGCCGGATGGTCAGATGGGCAGAGAGCCACACAAGTGAGAACACACAGCAGACACACAAACACTAAAAGAAAGCGGTAGTGTATCTCACAAGGGATTTTGTGGAATAGAATCTCGTGGTTTTATAATCTCAGTGTGACACAACGGTTCAGAAAGTCCACGGCGAACAAGATAAAAACCCAGATCGTGTTGTCAAATGACTGACGGTTTTACTACGTCGCCTGAATCTGCCGAGCTCAGCACAGGCGGGACGGCGTCTCCTCCAGACCGCAAACACACCTAAAGCTCGTGTAGGAGTAGAAACTACGAGAACGTCCTTATTAGCTAATGGAGCGCTACTTAAAAAAATTGCCCGTTAATGGTAATTATACATCAGTCAAGATCAATAGATTACAAATCAATGAAGTATACGCCATACAGGAAACTTAGCCTTAATTATAATGCTGTTTTAATGTTTATATGTATTTTAATAGGAATTATTAATATTAATAGAAAATACTAATATTCAAAATTAATATTTTGGCGTGCGAGTGCATGTTGAATCCTGTAAGGCGACCTTGGCTGTCTCGAAACGTGCCAAATAAATTAATTATAGTTTTTATTATTATTATTTATTACATGTTTTTATAATGTTACATTTAATAAATGTTATATTTATATAATAAATATGTATATGTGTAACATAAATTCCATTTATATGGTTTAATGTGTGTAAACTATAGAATTTAATGCTTTTATAAAACATTAATAAATAAATTAATAAAATAATATGCAATAACATATAGACATGTCTTATCTAAATAGATAAATAAATAAATAAATATTCCAAAAATTCTTTACGTGCCTCTGTAGTAACAACAGAGCACCTGAGAGGAACTGAACCGCTTGCTCTCCTAGTGTAGGAGCTTAATGAGGATGATGTAATGTCCCATAATCCTCTAGCAGAGCACCATCTGCATCCAGGAAAGTGCAGCAACACAATCTGCATTAAACGGCGACTTGATAATCTAACCGCATCTCCGTTAAATCCCTGCGCTTTGCTCAGATCTGCTCATGACGCGCTGGATGTACATCACTGCAGCGTTTTCTCCACAAAAAACGTACGTCAGCCAAAAAAACATCTGAAAAACCCAATCAGATCCAGCACTCTAAATAAACCGCATTACGGAACAAGGGGCGTTTGCTACACACTTCCTCCGGACGGTGAATTAACTAGCGCGCTGCAAACAGTGCGGCGGTATTCCTTTCTGAATACTGATTAATACAAATGAATTCAACTCTGCCTCTGCAGTGCCAGACTGAACAGGACGCCACTCCAAACCCTTTGGTGTCCCGAAAGCCGGTCAGAGCGAAAAGAAGCGATCTGCTTTACAATGCACGGTTTTCTTTCGCTCAGCGGTTTGTGTGTAGATGCGCACACTCGTGGTTTCTCGTGCGCTTCATAACACACTGACCCTGTAAATCCCATTAGATGCCCCTCCGTGGCCCACAGGCGGCCCACCTCCATCGAAAAGCCAGGAAATTACACCGAATAAGGTGACTGAAGCTCCGCCCCCGAGATCAGCTCCTCCTAATCTCATCAGTGGCCCACCTGTTCTCACCGAAGCCACTCCCCCTCCAGAGAGCCAGAGCGAGAGGGAAGGTGAGTGGTTAGTATGCCAGGCAGCGTCTCTCCAACTCGCTTCGGCAGTCGTAGCCAAGTCGAAAGCTGCCAGCAAGTCATCGACTCGGGCTCATCCCCCGAGAATTGTGGGTAGCGGCTCCAAACATGTGCGCGGTGGGAAATCAATGCTCAATTAGACAATGTTTTCCCCTGTCAAAATATAGAGTGACTTTGCATCTTTTAGCGCAAAAGCGGATTAGGGATGACTGCGACTATAAGAGTGAAAAACCCCACACACTCCATTGATCGACGCCAGCAAACGCAGCGGAGGGATGAATACTGCATGACGTTTAACAAGTGAAGGAGAACTCCAGCTCAGATCTGAAAACGCCAAGCTGGCATGAAATGTAAAAAAAAAAAAAGAGGCGGAATGAAGCGCCGAGCTTCTCGACGGATGGATTTAATCAAGGTGGAGCTGGTGGAGAGTCCCAGCAGCATACTGTGTTCACGCTGCTGTTTACACACCCCGGCGTGTGTGTGCCGAGCTCAAACAACAGCAATCTGTTGGTGCTGATTTACTCGTTAAACGTCAGAAGACGCTTTTGCCGCAGCAAATTCAGATCAAGCAGCAGTTCGTCTATTATAAGCGCGAAGCTTGGAAAAACACGTTTTTAAGCACGTAGAATTGTAAAAGACGTACGTGATTGTGACTCGACATATTCAAATTTTAAAAAGGAATCACAAATTATGAAAAATTGTCTAAAACTGACAAATTCTTATTTTTAAATCCCTAACACTAATTGCCGTAGAGTAGACCTAGCAATGTAAAGCTCATTTTGAATGGTGTATTTAAATAGTCGCCTTTCTCTCTGGTCGACCCTTTCACCCAAACTAGAACTTCAGCTGAAGGACTTGGCAAAGATCCTGGAAGTTATCGATGTTATTACAGAAAACACAGAGAAAGAGAAGGAAAATCCACAGGAAGGTAAAACAGAGTGTTTGCGACAGGTAAACACAGACCTGCTGTTGAGTTTACACCTTCTTAAATGTTATTCCCTCAGTTCATCAGAGACCTAAACCAGGACACAACTCCATCCACACTGGAGAAACTGACAGAAAGTCAGAAGAAGGTATTTGGGTTGATAATAATAAACTGTACAATATGAAGTTAAAAACAGCTAAATAGAAGCAGAATCCCCGAACTTACCGTCGCCAGTGGTTGTAGGTAATTTGTGAAGACCAAATGCTCAGAATTACACAACAGCTCATATTGGATGTTAAGTCGTTTTAACATATTATGTTTGAATAGTCACCAGTACGACTGTCACGCCAAGACTTGATTCATCTGAATCAGAGTCAGAGCCCATCAAGCCAGAATCTACAGAGTCCGATCCAGAGTTCATCCAGGAAAACCCGGAATCTCATGTTCCGAAACAATCCGGGCTGAAAACTAAATCAGAGACAACATCTCCATCTTATGTGCCAAAAGCGGAGTCTGTTCACACAGAACAGGCGTCTATCCAGCACAGACTGGAGCCTTCTGGACACCAGCCAGAGTCTGCTGAGCAAACGCAAGAATCCGTACCAAAGCCACATTCTGTGAAGCCACTTACGGAATCTGCTAGAACAATAACAGAGCCAAACCTGGAAAACGACACACCAGAAAAAGAGTCAGAGGAAGCGACAAACCTTCATTCATCTTCAGCGATGAATCAAGACTCGAAGCCAAAGCTTGTCTTTGTCAAAGAGGAAGCATCTTCTGAAGATGGAGCAGATAAAAGGGATGGTTCCTCGAATATTGAAGGTATGCTGGAGTAGAGTAGAGGCATGATTAATGAATAGAAATACTGTTTATTATCAAAAAGTTGGAAGAAAAGTAGATGGACAAATGTCTTATTGATAAACTGTCATTTCAGACCCTCGTTTAAAAAATCCGGACAAACTAGAAGGTAAACAAGTCCCAGATAAAACAATTAAAGCACATGCAGAAACCGAACAGAAACAGGCGCATTCAAAACCGACTGAAGTACAGACTCATGGAAGTGTGGTAAAAAAAGAGACAGAAGATAAACCTGGCGAAAAACAAATACAAGAAGAGTCACAAAGTGGAAGAGCCAGAGATGATCCAACACATCACGCCAAACCCAGACAAGAGGAGACACACCGAACAAAAGAGACTGAAGAACAGACACATCATGGCAGAGCCAGAGAATTAGAGAATCATCATCAGGGGGAAGATCAGCCATACCATGGACTAACTGCAGAGGAACATGTGAAAGTGAGTGAAAGTCAGACAATTGTGAGAGATGAAAAAGCACAAGTAAAAGTCAGTGATAATCAGATACATGAAAGAAACAGTGAAGAACATGTAGTTCATGGAGAAATAATTCCAAAGCAGATGCATCATGAAAGCACCAAAGACGTTCGGACACATCATGGAGGAGTCAGTGAAGAACTGACACACCATGCAAAACCTAAAGAAGAACAGGTGCATCATGAAGGAATTAGTGAAGTCCTGACGCATCTTGCTAAACCTAGAGAAGAACAAATGCACAATGGAGTGGCCAAGGAAGAGCCAACGCACCATGCAAAACCCAGAGAAGAGGCAGACCACCACGGAGGGGCCAGAAAAGAGCCGACACACCATGGAGGGGCCAAAGAAGAGCCAAAAGACCATGCAAAACCTAGAGAAGAGCCGACACACCATGGAGGGGCCAGAGAAGAGCCAACACACCATGGAAGTGCCAGAGAAGAGCCAACTCACCATGGAGGAGCCAGGGAAGAGCCGACACACCATGGAGCAGCTGGGAAAGAGCCAACGCACCATGCAAAACCTAGAGAAGAGCCGACACACCATGGAGGGGCCAGAGAAGAGCCAACTCACCATGGAGGGGCCAGAGAAGAGCAGACTCACCATGGACGGGCCAGAGAAGAGCCGACACACCATGGAGGGGCCAGAGAAGAGCCGACACACCATGGAGGGGCCAGAGAAGGGCCAACACAACATGGAAGTGCCAGGGAAAAGCCGACACATCATGGAGGGGCCAGAGAAGGGCCGACACACCATGAAAAACCTAGAGAGGAAGTGACACACCTTGGAGGTGCCAAAAAAACGACACATCATGGCGGAACCAGAGAACAAACACATCAAAGAGTGAATACAATTCAGACACATCATGGAGGAGAACAGACACATCACGGAAAATCAAATGCAGGAGAGACGCATCATCACGGAAGATCAAGTGAAGGAACGCAACATGGACCCGAGGGTGAAGTAACACTCCCTGAGAATACGATGGATGGAGATGAAAAACTAGAGGAACTTGAAAAATACACCCATAAAAAAGGTATTAATTTAGTTGTAGATACGTCTCTAGATCCTTTAGTAGAAAGGAAGTCAGAGTATAAAGTCATAGTCATTAGAAGAGCATCTGAAGTCCACACCCAGTAGAAGTGTAGAAGTCATTGAACAGATGACTAGTCCTCTGTCTAGTGGCGAGATTCCCGTCCTTTACCATGAAATATACTAAATAAGACTCTTCATTCCTTCAAGCTCTTCTAAAGTTCCTTCTCACTGGAGGACAGCAAACTTTTCAACTGAAGGGAATCATATATGACGACTATAAAGGTGAGAGAGATAAAGTAAGTAGCGAAAAATAGATAGAATGTGGGGTTCTTATCGAACGAGCTGTTGAAAATAACCTGGTTATTACCTGGTTTGATAAAGCAAGCTTTTCAGGTTGATTGGGTCTTGGGTGTGTGTGAGTGTGTGTGTGGTGTGTATGCCTGCATCAGAGTGCCACACTGCAGCTGATCAAACAACACGTTCTGGTGTACATTTACAAGTCTATTGTTTGTACTTAAATATCTACTTTTATAATACAAAAATCTCTGTCATTGTGAAGAGACTCCGTATATGCCACTAGTTTTGCTGTGATAGGACGAAAACCACAGAGTAATGCGATTCCGAGAAATTAGCCCAAAAATTCCAGGCCTTCAGGCTTGAACGGCAGAAAAAAATACAATACACTGAAATAATGCTAATAAGAAAGTAGCATTAATAATGCAACACGTTAACAAAGAAACACTAAATAAAGGTGGAGATTCTCAATCACTCTTGGTAAAAAGCGGTGGTAGTTTTCGGGCCTCCACACTTCCAGAACAACTTCCTGTCTTCTCCAATCCATTCTTCATCACTCTCTGTGTTGTGTTATATGAAAGGTAAGTTCATCCGCATTTTAATGTGCGAGCGAGTCCTTCATCTATATTTCATGGCTTCGCCTGTACCTATGTTTCTCTCTCTGCTCTAAAATCACATCAATATTTGAAAAGCATTTCTGAAGACAGAAAACGCCGAAATGACTGAGAACATGTAAAGCTACATGCAACGGTTAATAAGCAGAGATTATACGTAGCCTGTTCAGATGTTTGTGGAGGATGAGCTGCGGCAATACTACCATTTGGTTTTGATGGTACGTTTGGCTACATTTCTGGGCAAATCACGTTTCGCTCACATGCTTGAAGCTTTCAGCGTCGTGACAAAATCCAATATTTTCATGGGTAAAGATTTCACACTTACTTCCTAGACCTAGAATAACAAGTACGATCCTTGATATTCGGAATGATATTCCTGGAAAATGTCGAAAGTAAGACTTTGCAAATTGTATTGCGTTTGATAAGTGTGGATACTGTAGTGGTGCGATTCAAAAGTAAAAATTTCAGTTTTTCACTTTTTTTCACAAAGGTTGCTTTCGTTGCCTGGAAATATTCGTATATGAGGGGGGGGGGCGTTCAAAAAAGAATCAGACACGGCAAAATGAAAAAAAAAACTTGAAAAATAGAGCAGCAGGCTATTCAATTTGCAAATTGCCTTTGTGTGGTGTGTTTTTTTTTTTTTTTTGGTTTGTTCCCGCGCTCTCCGCTTTCCGCTTCAGAACATTTCCCCGGACTCACCACTAAACACGCCACACGCTGAACAGTGCTTGTGAAGATGGAAAGACTCTGCAGTTTAACAAAAAGATCTTCCTAGAAAGGAGGAGAAACAGATGCTGTAGAGAAAAAAAAACTGTCATCAGATTTCACAGCTTCCCCGGAGTGTGTAAACCAACACACACACACACACACACACACGAGGAGCATGAAGGAGTCCCGTTCCAGTGTGAGAGATCGTCCTGTCAGCAGCACACACACACATACACACACAATCTACACTTCAGCTGTCAGAACTGTGTGTGTGTAGCACAAAAGACACAAATGTATTAAGCAAATGCTTTGATTCTACATCTACACCCACAACGGGAGCCACAGGAGCGGCTGCAGAGAGTCGTGTGGCCACACGGGGGCTCCCAAGAGCAGCAGATAGTCATACTGTAAACCTACTGTACGTGTGCGCTTCACCAAGAGCTTGTGTTTATACGTTATCTTTAGAACACTTTATCATTATTGTAATTTCACAGCGTGAACATTTGGAATTTATGAATTGCCCAAAGCTGTGTNAAATTCTAATTAGAAGTAATTTGTTCTAATGTGAAGATTGCAAGTGAAAAAGAAAAAAAACAAGCGTAAATAGGAAGCATTTTTGTTAGTTTCTTAGAAATGTACGTTTGATAATTTTGGCACTGATTCCATAAAAAATCAAACTAACACTTTTTCTCTCCTCAGATTGTGAATGTAACGGACACTCGAACCGCTGCAGTTACATCGACTTCCTGAACATCGTCACGTGCGTGAGCTGCAAACACAACACGCGTGGCCAGAACTGCGAGCACTGTCGCATGAGCTTCTACAAAAATCTCTCGGCCGAGCCGGACGACGAGAACGTGTGTATCGGTCAGTTGTGCACTCGTTTCTTCTGCACAGATACATGAAATAGTGTTTAGTTGCCCATCGTGGCCACCAGGGGGCGCACTTCCTTTACATTTATATACCTATATATACATGTGCAGTTATATATGTAGTCAAGATGGTATATATGTACACTGACTCGATAAATCTTCAAAAATCTAAATCTATTGGGATTTGTCCCCATAATGCACATTGTGTGTGTGTCTGAATGTTTGTGAGTGCACGAAAGAGTGTTGTTATGAACAAGTGATTACTACACGGTCTAGCTGCTCTGTATCTCAGCGAGCTAATCACATATTACGAGCCAATGAGACTGCTGCGCTCTCAAAACTCAAAAGTCTCTAAAAACACTCCCGTGCCTAGCACGATCCGTGAATAAGATCAGTTTCAGTCTAAATCTAGATTGAAAACACATCTCTTCATATTTATAACTGTAATTATATCTTGACTAATGACTAATATTAACAAATAGGAAGGCTGCATAAGGTAGACGCCCGGAACCGAACCTCACCTGCACCTTAAATGTGTGTGTGTGTGTGAGTGTGTAAAAGTGCCAAAGACACGATTGGTCCATTACTAATTTATACATATTAGGGGTAATCTCTGTATAACGTGTTGGCGTCACAGTGAGTTTCTGATCATTAGAGGCACAACCGAACAATTGTGATATTTTGTCTGTGCGTGTAAACTCAGAGGAGCCGTGTTATTCCGCGCTCCGTCTGTGTTAGTTGATTCATTCTGTCAGTTTAAGACACTAAAAGCAATTCAGCAAGAACAAGCCAGTTAAAGTTTAAACAGCGGCTGATCCAGCAGCGCAGGACTCACTGAAACCGAGCACCAGGGAAATCCCGCCAACACCAGCGCAGGAAACGAAAGAAGAGAGGGATGAGATAGACCGCTGAGAGAAAAGGAAATGGCAAGACTGTGCAAAAGAAATGAGAAAGAGCAGCATTGAACTAAAGGAAACAGAAGAAAGGGCAAAATATAAAATGTAAACTAAAAAAAGCAAATGGAAAATAAGGGTAAAAAAACTGGAGAAAGAAAGAAACTGAAAGCATTACACGTTCCCAGCGGATCCTCAGGAAAGTTCCAGAAACACAGCGGGACGTGAGCGTCCATCTGCCACACCAGAGTCGGGCCGCGGGTTAAACGCAAGCCTGCGGAGACGCCACGCCGCCGGAAATAACACTTACTACAACTAAAACTAACCTAGTCAAGTGTTACACACACTAAATATAAATGTGTGTGCATGTGTATATATACACACTCAAACATACAACAGTATATACTACATACACACTATATAGACAGAAATCAACCGAAAGAAAAAGTGCAGAATACTAGTAACAACAACAATAGTAATAAACAAATGGTGAAAAAAATAAAAAATCACATTTGTGCATGTGTGTGTGAGTGTGTGTGTGCAACATGCTATACAAAGTGCCACAACATCAATAGTTAATACGATGAGACAGAACCACACACACACACACACACACACACACTGGTGGAGCAGCATGCGGTTTGACGCGTCCCAGGTAGTAAATGTCAGTTTGGTGTGTGTTTCAGAGTGTAACTGCAACACTCTGGGGTCCGACCACGACCGCTGCAACAGCACGGGCTCCTGCCAGTGTAAGGAGGGCACCAGCGGAGCCAAGTGTGACGAGTGTGTGTCGGGATACTACTGGAAACAAGGCTGCTTGCGTGAGTCTGCCACTGCTCCAGCTAGCCAGGCTTGAGATCTCCACACGCCCTACAAACTCTTCCCTGACTGTTCCCTTTCCCCGTTATTTATAAAGCGCCGCTCACTCGCCGTCCCAGCAGCTGCACGCACTATAAATACCCGCAACAACACCGCCATTAATATTCACACTAAAAAGCACGAGTCATCACAGACAAAGCTGCAAACCTCCAGACCAGGACGTCCAACACACACACACACACACACACACACACACAGGTGTTCATGACGAGCGTCAAGCCAATCCAGGAGATCACGGCCGANGTGTGTGTGTGTGTCCGCAGCAAACGTGTGTGACGAGGAGCTGCTGGTGTGTCAGAACGGCGGCACGTGTGTGCAGAACCAGCGCTGCGTGTGTGCGCCCGACTACAAGGGCGTCCTGTGCCAACACCCGCGCTGTGACGGGGCACACCCCTGCAGCTCCGCCCCCGGACACGCCCCCGCCCTGCCACTGCTCCTGGCGCCGCTCCTCGCCGGCCTGATGGGCGTGGCCACTTCCTGAGACACACCCACACACACACGCAACCAGGCCGAGAAGCGGTCTGTCCCGGGGTTAACCGCACCCCCTCCGCTCTGATTGGCTGCCTCGTGACGCCACGGCTCCGCCCTGGATCCAGTGGGTGCGGCTTCACACAGGAAACGCTTCACGTGGTGTCGGTTCCGTCGAGACTGGAGAGTTTAGGAATGTTTGTTGCCACGATTAGAGATTTAATTACTATTTATCAACTATTCAAATCACCCTATATGAGATATAATCAAATCTAACTATTCTATGACACATTATTGGACTATTTTTGGTAGGGATTATTTTTGTCCGGACAGACGTCTGTCTCACGTGAGCGACACTGTAAACGCGGCCGCGCTCGACTAGTCTCTGTCTGGATCTTTTGCACATCGTTTAAAATAAAAATCTATGGTGAGTCGTACACGCGGTAAAGTCAGCGCTTACTTCCACTCAGCAGATCCGTGTCCGACTTCAGCGGAACCTTCCAACCACNGACTATTTTTGGTAGGGATTATTTTTGTCCGGACAGACGTCTGTCTCACGTGAGCGACACTGTAAACGCGGCCGCGCTCGACTAGTCTCTGTCTGGATCTTTTGCACATCGTTTAAAATAAAAATCTATGGTGAGTCGTACACGCGGTAAAGTCAGCGCTTACTTCCACTCAGCAGATCCGTGTCCGACTTCAGCGGAACCTTCCAACCACCGTTAAAACAGCATTACCAGGTATTTCTTACAATCATCCCTAATTAACATTGCTTTTGTGAAAGTGCTGACTGATGTAAGAGATCCGGAGCGGGAAAACCAGTGGAGTTCAGATCCGGATCCAGAACCTGAATGACGAAGACCATCAAAGCAGCAGCGCCCCCCGGGATCCAGACCCAGTTTACAGCTTCACAAACGGCAGAATATAAAACAGCAGGAGAG
>SOMO01000958.1:20612-33953 GCA_028128575.1 Paedocypris carbunculus
AAAAAAAATCCTGCATTAACTGTTTTAGCAAATTGCAGTTGTGCATCGGTTATTTAACAGCTCTCGTTGAATTCTCGCTTAACATTGCTGATTGCGAACACAGACATGGACAATTTCACAATTTTAAAGCAGATATAAATGAAGCCATGACTGAGAGAAGATGTGAATGATGTTCTATTAGACAATAGCAGGAATGGCTTTCGATTTATGTTGCCGCATTGAATTTCGCGGTTAGAAAATACACAATGGCAAAGGCTACTGCGAGGAACGCTTTCTGTTTGCTGAACAGACAGTTCACGTCTCTATCATTGTCTCTTTAGTGAAAGAGTTTTAATTTAAATACACACACCATGTGCTGCCGCCTGATACTATTGTCAACGTACATTTGACTATTAACCTGAATACTGTATTTTGGCATTGGGCACTCTTGTTTTATGATTGCTTATACTGAACAGATTCCAGATTTATGTTAAATATTTTCCCCTCGGGCAGTTCTGCCATAGCAGAAATAAATGAGCAGATGAAGCCATGTGAGCAAGATGCCTACAACTGAACTTTTTACTTAGCTCATCAATTCTTGAATAAACACGCATCAACGTTTTTCTAAATGTGTGAGCTAGTCTAGATGGATGGATGGATGGATGGATGGATGGATGGATGGATGGATAGATAGATAGATAGATAGATAGATAGATAGATAGATAGATAGATAGATAGATAGATAGATAGTTTAAGAAACTAGTGGAAACATGGACAGAGTGAGACATACAGTGAGTAAAAGAAGTAGGTCAGAAGCAAAATAATGAGAGAAAAAGTGTTTTTGAGAGACAGAACCGGTCTCGAGGAGACAAGGATTGTGTTTTCACCCCTGCCATTGTTTTCATTTCCATGTTTTAGCTGGGTTGTCTGAGGAGACGGTGTGTGACAATGCCATGGGAGATAAACGGAACCTTGCTGGTTCCTGAAGTGCTGCCGAGTGGCATTGATTGACAGTCACCGTCTAAATTACCAGAAAATCTAGACTTTGTGTTCTCCGTGCTGTGAGGTATGACGCTACCATCTCAGCCAGGCACGTGAGATTGTGAGATGAGAAACCAAACCTTGTTTTTTTGTAGGTATTTGACCAGAAATATGACATATTTAAGTGATATTACAAGCAGATTTAGGGTGAAGCAATGTTTTGTTTCAACCATTTAATTTGGACAACAACAAAAGCAGACCAGTGGGAGTTTAGAGCTTGGTTTTCCGAAGCATTTGCCTGTCTTCACTCATGTGAAATCAGGGTCAAAAACAGGATATCCACATTAAGCGTATTAGATCTTGCTTTTCAACAAGATGCTTGATTTGTTCATGTTTGTTTTATTAAAAAGGAGCACTATGGGACTATGACCATGGTTCTCTAATTTTTTTTCATTCTTTCCTCCTCACTAACAACAATAACACGGTAGTCATATTTTCTGCATTTAACTTTTGAATGGCCTTCCTGAGTCTGTCCGACTTTAGTGCCGTTTCTCTTCCCTTTTACAAACAGATCCATCCCTAACTGTTTTTTGTTTTCTTTCTTCTTTTGCTGATGCCCCCCCCCCTTATTTGAGAAGCAATGGACTATGAAAACTATGTGTTTGTATTTGATAAAAACCAACATCTATTCTTCTGTTTGTCCCCACAGTTGACTCCGGCGCAGCCCTGTCGCGCCCTCAGCGCCCCCTGTCGGCCCGGGCGGCCCATCATGCCCCGGCCATTAAGGGCTACCAAGTAAGCCGTAGTTTGTCGCAACACTCCTCCGGGCCTTGTTATTGCATGCCTGAGGACAACGATGCTTCACGGGACTACATGCACCACCATGACCACTACCAGGGGCACAATGACCATCCCTACTACCCTCCAGGTGGACCCCCTGAGCCCTTGGCCATTGTACCCTCTGGAGGGGGCACTTTCCCCCGGTCACATCCCAGTCAGCCACAGCTCTTCGACTCCACATGTGAAGAGTGCTTGTCTTCAGCAGGGCATGGTCATTGCCACGGGGGTAAGATGCAACGTATCCCACCAAACCTCCTGGACCAGTTTGAGAAACAGCTGCCCTTCCATCCCGATGGCTTCCACACCCTCCAATACCAGCGCACAGTGAGCGGAGAGCAACGCAGTGAAAGTCCAAGTCGCATTCGCCATCTGGTGAACTCTGTTCAGCGCCTTTTTGCCAAGTCCCACTCACTGGAGACTCCCTCCAAGCGAGAGTTTAACGGCACTCGCGGAGGAGAGTATCGGGAAAGGGGGCATCGCAGTGGTGGGGAAGAAGGGGGTGGTCACCATTATCCTGGAACCCACCAGTCCCGCTCTGCTCGTCGCAGCAAGAGCCGAGAGCGAAGCAAGAGTGGAGACTCCAGACATGATTCTCGAAGCTCTCGTCACCGCAGCAAAACAGCCGGTTGGTGGAGTTCTGATGACAACCTGGACAGTGACAGCAGCTTTCTAGTGGGTGCGGGCAGGGGGGGGCGGGGGTATCCCACTGGTCATGAGACCCTGGATGCTGCCATTCAGGAACTCACTCTGAGAAAGTCGAAGGGCCCTCCACCAGGAGAGTGTTTGGCTTGCTCCAGCTTAGCCATGGGAGGAGACGGCGGACACTCGCTGAAGAGGGGGACTTGGTCCGCCATGACAGTCAACCAGGCTAGAGAGGTCTACCCGTCTTCCCGAGGAGGAGGGGGATACGACAAAGCATTAGTTCCCGTGGAGCCCAAAGTTAAGGAGCGTTCACTTCACTATCTGCAGGTAATGTGTGAATAACCATGCGTTTCAGACTTTCTTAGACTATGAGTCGGATTAATAATGACCCCAAGAAGATTTCTACTGAGATTTGAATATTTATAGAGTCTTTTTTTAGCCAAATAATCTATTCGGCTTTCTATATTGACTTGCAGATGAGTTTTTCACAGTCAAAAGAACAATTCTGTCGGCAGAGATGGAGATCGGCACTAAATGACAGTTGCATGAAAAAAAAAGAATAGCTTGATTATGTTTGTTATCAGATTCTAGCTGTGATGAATGGAACCTAGATGCAATTTTTATTCTCTGTCTCTGTGTGAAAGGGTGAAAATCAGCATAGAGTGTTGCCAGGAAAACAATACATTAACCCCTGGCCTTCACAAATCACTCACAAATGTATTTGCAGTCCCTTGTTTCCTATACACACTTCCACCTTACAGATCCTGCTTTTTACAACTGTACGCACAAGTATACAGGGTTGTTTTTATTCCCCACTCATATTTCATTTAATATTTAACCATTTACCATATTTACGCAAATAAAAGCACCCCTTTTTTCAAATTTTCGATGCTCAAAAATTGGGGTGTGCTTATAATTGTCGATTTCAAATATGTATGCACCCATCTTTTCGTATTTCAAGTCAGGAGCAATCACAAATAAACGGAAACAAGTTGTGCGTCTTTAAATAATGCGTAGGGAAACATACAGTATAAGCTTTTATTGGCTCAATAACAGAAATAAAGAAACATTAGACTTAGACAGTTGACTTAGAAATAAAGAAACACTTAACAGGGACAAAATAACACTGGAATAAGTAAGATACAATCATTATTATTACAACAAACAGAAACTACAAACCACAACCGGTTAGCTTAGCTTAACGCTAACAAACGGGTCAAATGTGTAATCGCAGAAAGAATCAAAACAGTCGAAAATGAAGAACACGAGCAAGAAGTAAACAATCTAAGGGACAGACACAATCAAAACGCTCGGCCTGCTAGACGAGATAATAATCCTTCGCTATGATTCTCTTCACACAGTGTTGGATAAACAGAGAGCTCGATGGGCCTCCTGCAGTTGCTTTGCACATGGAATGATTGGTGCAAAGACTTTTGGGAAATGATGTTCTGACCACTAGAATTGACTTTTGTTATCTATCATTCAAGTGAAACGATATCAAAATGATATGAGTCACACGTTAGTCTTGTTTAATAAAGAAAAATTTTTATTTTGTGCCTGAAAAATCAGGGGGTGCTTATGTTTGTGGGGTGCTTATATTTGCGTAAATGCGAATTATTATATAATATATTATTTTATTAGCAAACGGCTTAAATCATCAATCATTTTTATAATATCAAATTCTTATGCAAACATAAAAAACATATTTTAATAAGAAACCCTTGCACCAAAATGTGTGTGTGTGTGTGTGTGTGTTTATTATTATACAGTAAGCCTGCGAACAATACATTTCACGAAGAAACCGCCTGAGCAAAAATTGTCATTAATAGGTTAAAATGTAAATAATTCTCCCACAATCTCCAAACCTACAGCCTGGGAACATCTCAGAGAGATGAAAAAGACAATGAATTTAAAGATGCTGTTCTAAACATAGACTTCTCGAGCCTATACAAAAAAGAGAGAAAATACAGAACACAGAGAATAAGCTCTATGACTGGTGGTTGCGTTTTTGTGTGATTCCCGTAGCAGTCAAATCTAAATGAAGTCAAGCTAAAAAATGAAACCTTTGTCACATCAATTTTTTACAAAGCTGCGGTGACACACTGAGCATCAGGTGCATCCCATCGCATTTTGTGTTTGTCCCCAGGCCGTGGGACCAAAAATGTCAGTGGTGTCCTTAGGACATTTCCAGTTGTGCTGTGTCTGATAGTGTTGCCTAGGGCGACTTCAACGGACAGAGAAATCTCACCGACAGACCAACATAACTTCCCGTGATATTTACATTTGCAAGCCTCAATTACACAGAACATCGGTTTTGTGGCACAAAGAACCGCTTTTGATAAGCTATATTAATATTTTCTGAAATCCTAAATGCTAACAACTGTTGTTATCTGTGTGTTCAAACTACCATATTTACGCGATTATAAGCACCCCACGAATAAAAGCACCCCCTGACCACAGAATTTTGTTTCTGGCTAAATTATGTAAATGTTCTCTTTAAAATACAATTTTTTTTTTNAAACGGGTGCTTATATTTGCGTAAATACGGTATATCTTTATTCCTATTTTCCTTGCCGCTAGCTATGTATTTAAAATAAAAATCGGTTCCATCAGGAAAAGCAAGCTGGTCCACCCGTCTTCTAATGATAGCTGAAAGCAGAGCGCTTGAAGCCTCCGAGAAGGAAGGACCCCAGCTGTGGGCTTCAGCTTGGTCTGTGGCTCATTGCAAGAGAGCAATTGTTTTGATGTTATCTGAAATGAAGACAGTGGGATGAACCTTATGGATACACGGTTTCATGCCAACGAAACTGCCGCAATTAGCAGAGGAGCAGGAGGAAGCGGAATGTGTCAATATAATGAGAGCAGGAAACACACTGGTTGTGAAGCATAAAGGGTTGAAGCAAGGTTTTTATCTTTGTTTAGACAAGCTTTGGAAGATCTCAGTTATAAAATATGAGCCATGTTTTTTATATTATATTTTATATATATATTATATTATTATATCAAACTGTTCTTAACTTTTAGAAGAAAGAATGCTGGATGGATGGATGGATGAATAGATAGATAGATAGATAGATAGATAGATAGATAGATAGATAGATAGATAGATAGATAGATACTTTTTATACTTATTTTTATATACTTAGACATAGACGTTTATCAGCAGTGTACAGTGAACAATAAAATGTAACAGAATCAACATCACAACATCAATGTAAACAACAATAATGTGCAATCAGCATCACGACAATAATGTGCATAGAAAGCAGTTTCCATGGTAGGTAGGATGGTAGGTACTAGGTAAGTAGGTAGGTACTAGGTAAGTAGGTTGGTAGGTAGAATTTTGAAGGCCAGTTTGAGATTGAAGATTAGATTATAGAGCTGACGATACAATTGAGTTTTGGTTAGAATAAACAGGGTGGAATATAATTTGATTATTGGGGTTTGGGTGTGAGAGCAGGAATGGATAATTTTGTATGTACTGAATGCCACTATTATATAGATGCAAGTGTGTTTGTGTGGATTTTAATCACAATGATGCCCCAGATGCTCAATTTTCATACTAGAGTGTGGCCCTATGGTCTCTTGTGTGGTCCTAGTCACTCTTTTGGCAGGATGCAAGAAGTTACATTGAGGTTGCAATTGAGGTTAGGGTTAGCTCATGGGAAAGAGGCATGTTGTGATGGTTCGGGGAAGGGAACATTTTGTTTGGTATGTAAGTCAATGGTGAAGCGACACAATGATATAAAGTTGTGTGTGTCTGTATGTGTGTGTGTGTGTGTGTGTGTGTGTGTGGGTGGTGGTGGTGGGGGGGGTTCAGTGTTTGAAAACGATAAGATCGGTGGAGCCAAGAGAAACACAGATGGCTTGAGAGATCAGGTCGGATCATCTTTTGAAGAGATGAACTTTAAAATTCCTCCGAATGGCCATTTGATACACAATACTTTCCTTATCTAGTGTGTAAAGGCCTCTCTCCCTGACTGAGGATATTTTATAGAGTTATACGCTACCTAAACTCTACCTATCATTTTGTACTTGCTTCTAATTTTAGTGAGAGATGGTTCAAAACACCAACCAAAAACATGAACAGGTCCACAAGGAAAAGACCATAAATCTGTGAATTTAAGACTCTCCTGTCAAGCGGAAACAACACCGAACCAAAGCGCATCTCAGCCCGCCATAAATCGTGTTGTTTGTCCCCTTAGTAAACGTCAAGCCGCCTTAAAGTGGCAGCACATCATGTAGGGAGCCATGTTTTCTGTCTTTTTTTATTCCCACAAAAGACAACAGCAAATGTAAAGAAAGGTGAGAAAAAAAACAGCAATAACACCCGACAATACTATCAGCAGAAAGGATGGCTCTAGGGAGCAGAGATCATGAAAATAAATAATCTTGCCTCTCCTCTGTGACCCGCTATCTCACCACATCTGTGCACTTGCCGTGCCCCAGCCGAGGGGCAGCACTTGAGTGTGATGACGGCTTTAAATGTACAGCTGGTGCCTTTCATCCACCTCAGCCAATCACATTTCTTTTTACTGGTGCCCTTTAGTTCAACCCAGTGTGGTCAGGCTACCTTGCAGACTGGTTACAGTACCGATTCCTTCAGCATCAGTTAGGTTTGTTTACAAGTGAGGAAGAAAACAAGTCTTTACACCTAATTCTCATTACACCTTTTATTATGTTAAATTAATATGTATTTATAGATTTTAATTATTTGAATTCTTTCTCCGCTTTGCTGTTGTCCCTACTGTGTGACAAATAAAGGTACTTTTATTTAATTTACTTTCTAAAGAGTTAAAATACCTTAGACAACAGAACTGATTTTATTTATTTTGCTGTATAGTAGACTCCNCAATGAAGACAAGTGCAGAAGTGTGTCTGTGTGTTCCGCTCTGTGATTGGCTGGCTACTTCATGGTGTGTCCCCCCTTCAGGCCCAGAGTTGGGATTGGCTCCAGCTCCCCGTGTCCCAGAAGTAGAAATTTGGAATATTGATGATGGAATAGAGAGTAAAATGCTTCGTTGTCTCCTCGCATTGTTCTTGCAGGTTCCCCCAGATGACTGGTGTGGTGGTGGGCTGTCCGACAGTGGTGGGGAGATTCCTTGCAGGCGTATGCGCAGTGGCAGTTACATCAAGGCCATGGGTGATGACGACAGTGCCGACTCTGACTCCAGCCCCAAACCTTCGCCCAAATCAGCCCTGATCGCTCAAAGAGAGGCCTTCCGTCGCTCCGTCAGTATGGACCACCGCTCCTCAACCTCCACCTCAAAGTAAGCACTCACTCAACAAGTCTCTCCCTTATGTATAATTTACGTTTTTGTTTGTCGTTTTTGATTTCTAATCTTAATCTTGTTAAAGATCTTAATCTTACCCAGTATATGACCGTTTTTCTGACAACTCCATCTGAGCTCAGTGTTGTTCATCCAGGTATTCCTGCAGACAGTGTACAGACATGTATCCCAACAGCCGCACCACTCCCAAAGGTCATCCGCGATCACGCATCTACACACGCTCTCTGNCCTCCACCTCAAAGTAAGCACTCACTCAACAAGTCTCTCCCTTATGTATAATTTACATTTTTGTTTGTCGTTTTTGATTTCTAATCTTAATCTTGTTAAAGATCTTAATCTTACCCAGTATATGACCGTTTTTCTGACAACTCCATCTGAGCTCAGTGTTGTTCATCCAGGTATTCCTGCAGACAGTGTACAGACATGTATCCCAACAGCCGCACCACTCCCAAAGGTCATCCGCGATCACGCATCTACACACGCTCTCTGACCAGCGCTCAGGTATAGCGCTCACACACACACACACACACACACACACGCCGCAGTGGGAGACATGTTAGCAAGCCGCTATTGTTGTGTATACATTTGATGATAAAATTACAAGCCCCTTTACAAAATAATCATTGTTTTAAAAGTAAAAAGTGCAAATCTAAAGTTCAAAAGTGCTAAGCAGAGCAAAACAAAAATTAACATGTCTAAAAAAAGTTATGTATACTATACTGTACTATTCTATACTATGCTACACTATACAATACTACTGTATATTATACTATACTATACTGCACTATACACATTTAAAAGCACTTTTGAAAGACATTTAAAGAACTGACTATTTTATAGGGAGGCTAAATAAATGGTACTCTAACTGTACATGATACTAATTTCATTCACCATTCATTAAATAAAATAACTTTAGAGGTTCTTTGTGTCATTGGAAGCAATTTTTTTTTTACCTTGAGTGTTTTCACACACATTTGTCAAATTAGTTATTTACTTAGTCCGTGTGGATTTTTGTCCAATTGAAACCAGATCAGTTTCATCTGAATGATGGTTGTCTTCTTATCAATACTGATCCAGCAAATCAAACTGTTCAAGTTCAAGTTCAGTGCATTTGTAGGGCGCTTTTCACAGTTACAACTGTCTCAAAGCGTATAAATGTTGGTCTTATGCTTATGTATATCTTATTATGTATACTCATGAATATTCTGAGAATGACTAGACACATTAGATTATTAAGTTTGTGGGATTACATTGGTCTCATGCTCATTTTTTTAATGCTCTTGATTATTGTAATGTCTACCTTAGAGGATAGTGGTTATGGTGACCACTGGGTCATATTATGCTCGTTGAGCCTCAGATTTTGAGATGTTCTAAGGTACCATGAACTGGTATCTTCTCTATCTCTATCCGTATCTATCTGTAATGGTATGTCTTTGAGCTTCTAGTGAAAAAATGTAATGGAGGCTGTTACAGACTAAATTTAGTCATTCAAACCAAAATCATGCAAGAACGTACCTCTCCAGACTTCTCTATTGTGATTTAGCATCACAAATGTGTTTGTACTGTAGCTGGGAGACACTCTCAACCTGTTTGGAGAGATGGAGTCCCAGGCCGTAGAAGCATTGGATCTACCGGGATGTTTCCGCACCCGCAGTCACAGCTACGTACGGGCCATCCAAGCCGGCTGCTCCCAGGATGACGACTGCTTATCTGTCTTCTCGATGTCAGGACCACAGGGGAGCGTGAAGGGCGAAGCAGGTGAGTCATCACAATGTGTGTGTGTGCTTCTCGGAGCTTTCACAGAGATTAAATTAATGTCTTAAGATTGTTTGGATAAGTCGTGACCATCAATTCTTTGTTCTCAAGTTTGTGAGATTAGGTGATTTTCTCAAAACTGCTAAGTTCCTGTGGTACATCCTGTTCTTCTTTTTGTTGTGTGTCATCTTGAGAATTTATTTCCTTCCAGTTAAATACGTAGAGGATTTCTATGATTTTTAAAGCCTTACAAACTGTCAAAAACCCCTCAATTTGTAGTTTATACTGGCCGGACTTATGGCACAAAGACGGTTGTTGAGAAAGAAGGATGAGAATATGACACGATGGAAGACAGGCTTAGCTATGCTTTTTTTTCTTTTTTGCTTTCTGTGCTTTAATCTAAGAATTTCATGTCTCCGTCCACACACGCTTGTAAGTGTGAATATGTGGGAGTGAGCAGATGTTTCTTAAGCCATAAGGATGTGTCTACAGCTCCTGAATGATAATGCTCTCAGGGATTTCAAGTCATAATGTAAACGCACACAGCTCATGTTTCTACCCTCAGACTTAGAAGAATGTGTGATACTGTTTAAGCCCAGTGCAGATATAATCTCACAAGTTTCAACAGACACTTTTCTCTAACTCTAAATTCTTGAATCTTCACGAAATGCCTACATACATCAACTTTCATCGGTTTTTCTGAAACTGATCTTGACTAATCATGTCTCCAATTTCTCTGTAGTCTTTCCATACAGGAAAGGACCACCTCCTCTGCCTCCTCGCATGTCCAAGCCAATGATCTCTGTGACGGCTCAAAGCAGCACCGAGTCCACTCAGGACGCCTACTTCCACAGCACAGGGCAGCCTGTACTGGTCCGGCCGAGACAGCACAGTCACTCAGTGGACCTGACGGAGAGCAGCGGGGGTCGTTCTTCCAGAGGTGGTCCCTACCTAGGCGGAGGACCAGCTCGGGTCAGGCAGAGCAGCAACTCGGTGGAAAGTCTGAATGGCCGAGCGCTTCAGAATGTTGGCTACCCAGGAGGACCAGTTCCAATGAAACCAAGACACAGCAGCTCAGCTGATAACCTACTGGAAGGGGCCAGGGGATCCAGAGACCGGGCTGGTGGGAGCTTGGGCAAATCCGCCTCGCTGCCTCAAAATAGCATGTCCCTGGCTAAGGCTCTGACGGGAGGAGAGGAGTTCAAACAAGAAGGACGAGGGAGAAAATGGAGGCCCTCTATTGCAGTGCAGGTTTGGAGATGAGTAACACTGATTGGTCAGTTGCTTCCCTGTGGGGCATTTATTTAAGTTCTGTGGTTGGCAGGTGGACAGCTCGGAAACATTGTCCGACTCGGACCCTGAGGGAAAAGCTCTGAGAGAGGTGCAATCAGTAGGGATCCAAGTGGAGGATGACAAGAGGTAGTACCATTTACACTTCTCTGAGGATTGAGTTTCAGATGAGTTGGAAAAGTAACTGTTTTGTAATATCTTTTCTTAGCTGCAGACTGTCTCAAAGCTGAACAATCTTGATTCGCACACTGATTAAACTATCAGAACCGGTCCAAATTATTAATTTGTGCCGTCAAAAAGAAAAAACTTGAAATGTAACAAAAAGAAGTTTCAAATTAAAATGTGAGGATTTAAAAAAAAACAAAAAACGATGGATTAATGATTATGATGAAAGTTTACGTGCAATAGCTATATGTTCAATAAATTATTTTGCACATATAAGACATTTGCACATTTGTTAAAACATATTATAACTATTTAGAATCTACTGGGTTGTTTTTGTTATAAATGTAGATGTACAGAACACATAAATGTATTTTTTAGTATTTCAGTACAGCTACCAAAAAACGTCAATTAAAAAAACACACATTTTGGTGTTGGAGGATCTGTAGCGTTTTCCGGAAGGAAGGAGGGAAATACAGTATATNAGCAAGACATAATAAGTAAAGTCAACAAACCCTAAACCCAACCTAGTCTATAAAGTTTTACACAGTCAAGAAACATACAAAGAAAACATTTATTTCTATATATTCTCTTATTTTCACTTCCGCTTGCTAATTGGCAAAAGGTAGTTCTGAGGTGGCGCGGCGGGTGAAGGTGTCACAGTATTTGATTAGCATGACTGCAGGTAGAGGCTTCGCACGCAAGCAAACACACACGCGCATTCACAGTGTGAGTAGGTGTGAGGAACAGAGTGAGGTGAGGGGCTTTAATTAGGAGGCCATTACCCAACACTCCACAACCTGTGAAGTGATGTCATTGTCAGTCATCCAGAAGCTCGTTATCCTTTAAGCCCCGTGATCTTTAATTACTCTTTCAAGCTTCTATCTTGCAATAACCGGTTCGTACCATGAACGACCACTGTGAACTTTTTCTGTTTTTAAATGGTAGCCATCTTTCTTGTGTATACGGTTTTGACTTCTGCAGCACCTTGACTTTGGTAGTAGTCAGAGTTGCTATGCTTACTGTACGTTGTTTGTACTATTATTATCACAATACTTTGGCACAAATAGCATTAAAAAACATTTAGCAATTTTAGTTTATCAATTATGTATTTATTCACAAAATTGGGGTTAACTGCTGATTGTGAGTAGGGCAACATTCATGAGTAAAACTGAAAAAGTCATTAAATATCTGAACAATACAATAAAATACAATACAAAAATTAAGATAAAAATACAATACAATACAATAATGATGTAAAATGACAATAAAGATGTGTAATTAAAAAAGCTGTAAGTGGGGGTAAAGTGATCAGTGTCCAAGAAGTTTAAAGTGAAAATAAGTTAAAAATAAGTTTAAAATGTTGTTCACAGAATACTGCAGTGAGTTAATACTAATATGTTATGTATAGTACATAATAAAATCATTTAGGATAATATGCTGTATATTATGTTTTAATATAATTTATAGTTATATAACAATATATTATTATGTTTCAGTATATTCGTTACTGGAATATTTTATGCAAACAGAAAATAGAACATTTTTTTAACTATAAGGCACACTTAAAATTAAAATAAATAAATACATAAATAAAACTAACTGTGTGCCTTATAATCTAGGGAATAAACATTTTTAACACAAATATTTGTTGACTGCATTATATGTGGAAAAAAAGGATTAAAAAGTAGATATTTATTCATGTATATTTTAGCCATATAGTCTACCAAACATGGTCCAGTTTAGTTGTATTTGCTGCCAACTTAAATCATTGAGCATTGAACTTTCTCCCAAATCTACACGAATAGTTTTTATTATTGGATGTTTAGTTTGTCTCTCTCTTTGGTTTCAGACGAGCCCGTTTCAAACGCTCCAACAGTGTGACGGCGGGTGTCCAGGCCGACCTTGAAACAGAGGGCTTCGGGGTCCTCACGGTGCCCACGCAAGACAAGGGTCTGCAGTTCGGCTGTTCATTCCAGCGCCATTCTTCTGAACCCGAATCGGCGGGTCAGTTCGCAGAGTACCGCACCGTCCACACTCAGGGTCAGTGGGCCTACCGGGAGGATTACCACAGCGGTTACACCCCCGAACCAGGACCACCAGAGATGAGGGCCCTTCCTCGCTCTCACTCCCCACTGCCCCTGGCACCAGAGCGAGGCTGGAGCGAGGGACCACGGAGCCTTCCGGACTCAGGCCGCGCCTCCCCCTGCTTGAAAGATGGAGATTTTTTCCTTCGTCTTCTGCAGACAGAGGTGGAGAGAATGGAAGGGTGGTGCCAAAACATGGAAAGAGAGGCGGAGACGAACGAGCTGCCAGAGGAGGGTGAGATGAGCCACATTATTGTCAGCGCGTCATATCATAACCATGACATTTTTGTTGGCGGGAAAGTTCTGTGATGTCA
>SOMO01000959.1:24706-36812 GCA_028128575.1 Paedocypris carbunculus
TATCTCTCTCTCTTTGTGTATGTGTGTCTCTCTATCTTTCTCACCTTTTCTCTGTTTGTTTCTTTCTGTCTGTTTTATCTTGCTTTCACTGTTCCTAACGCTCTCTCTTTGTTAGTTTTACATTTACTAGTTTGCTAGTACTAGTACATTTTTGCTAGTACATTTTCTCTCTGTCTCTCTCTATTTCTGTCTCTTTCTTGTTTTTCTTTTTGATAATTTCTTACTATTTTATCTTGCTACATTTTAAGAAATCTTTTAACACAAGCTGTGTTACAGAACAAGGCCTGCTTTTGCATATTAAACCACACATTGATACTTTATTGACCATGTTCATAACAAATACAATTACAGTTTTCTTCCAATTGCTAACACACTAAAATTATAAGCTGAGCACAATAATTTTAACTGACACACAGAGAGGAAAACTTTATCTCAATTTGCCACACACATTTGCCATTTCAGAGAAACACTTTTTCAAATTGACTGAACACAATTCTGTGCATAAAACACAACAGTCGAACATAAAGTCACATGTCACTTTCAAAACACTGTCATTCAAAATGACACAAAATCATGTCCTTGTCTAAATACTTGTGCCACACGTCCAAACAATCAAACAATGAAGATTGGTTAATTGTGAACACTTCAATCATGAAATAAGCACTATAAAAAGACTTTTTTAAATATAAAGTAAAATCTTTTTTCTGTTTTACAAACACAATGGAAGAGAGGAAGAGAAAGAGTGAGGTTGAGAATAAGAGGGGGAGGAAGAGTGAGAGGTTGTGGAAGAGGTAGAGGACGTCATAGACAAAGACAAGCACTTTCAAATGAAATTCAAGACACATTTGTGGATAATTTCATCAAGCACGGGCTGATGATGCGTGAGGCTGGACAGAGAGAGCAGCAAACCTTTTCACGGTCGCCTCTGTCCTCTGGACCTATAGACTGGCAACAGGTATGTCACCGGAATTTCATGTAGTACACATGTAGCTTACCCCAGTTCATAGTGTATGACATTCATGAATTGTCCACGTTTTCTGAAAGTTGTCATCCATTGTGGTGAAAAATACGCAGCCTGCATTGTCCAAGCTCCATATACACGTTTATTTATTATATAAAGGATTGAGAGACGACCCCAGGGTGGAGGAAGGCGCACAATCAAAGGGATCAGGAAGCAGCCATTGTAAACTTAGAGAAAATAAAGCCCATATTCTGACATTTCTGGCCAGACTGCACGACATTCTCATACCACCAGAGCGTATGAATGATGCAGAGCATACAAGAAGCCGCTATGTTGTAGTGTGGGACAGCGTGAGTTTTCAGCCACGGTCTAAAATTGGTTTGCTGACCATCTTTTCAGTTCTTGTGCAATACCTCCCATTTCTCAACCCAATGAAGAAGTTCTTTTATAGCATGAAAGGTTTACGACCGGCAGGATATGTGCTCATGGCTCTTCTGCAGGCCATACACGAGGCATGTGACGAGATTGATATTGGGACAATTGAGAGATGGATAAGGCCCTCAAGACGCTTCTTTCCTCGATGCCTCGCAAGGGAAGATATTGCCTGTGATGTTGACCAAGCGTTGTGGCCAGAGCCGGCTATGCGACAAGATGCTGCCTAATTATTTGTCCTAAATCTTATTTTTTTTTCTTTTGATCATTCCTTGCTGTAACGTTCATTTTTTTTGCGTTTGACTATTTTTGTTCATGTATCTGCTGTGCTTGTTACACAGATTTCAGTTGTTTTTAGTGAAAATAAAAATGTTGCAAGAGCATGTGTGCGTAACTGTACAGTAAATTACTGTAAACAGTGCTGATACATTTTTTAGTATTATGGAAAAGGAGACTAAAGGTGGTGGTGCTTTTCATTTTACCTAGCAGTGTGTAGTTAGTTAGACAAAAACCTTGTCAAATGAATGGTGTTTGGCATCTCTTTTTGTCTCTTTGGCGTCTCTTCTCAAAAGTTTGATTTTGATAATGTTGTGTGTAGTTTTGGCTGCAGTGCTTAATTTTGGAGCATGTGTGAGGTGTTTTGCACTTTGGGTGTGTAGTTTTGTGAATTGTGTTTAGTGTTTTGACAAAAGGAGACTAGTTTGAAAAAATGTGTGTTAGCAATTGGAAAAACTGTAATACGTAAGTATTTGAAACACAAAAATGAAACAAAATGTCCAACAAAAGTGAAAGAAACTGGATGTAGTTGGGGATAAAGTGTCTTAACATTTTAGGTTTCGGGTCATATTCGCCTCCGTTCTTACTCCGCACCGCAACAGCCTCCGAAATCAAACTTCGCCCACCTCACATTCAGAGTCACCGATGTGTCAGGTTTCGGAGAGAATGCTGAAGGAATGGCTTATTGTGTGGGAAGAATTAAAGGTTTTTGGTTGTAGTCAGTACCTAAGTTTTATCAAAAGTTAGTTTAAAACTATTAAAAATTTGAAAAAAAAATCCTTATGTAAAAGTCTATACAACTTTGAACCTAAAACTTTGGAACTTTGCACATCATATTGCAATTTAACCCGGGTTCTTAACACTGGAGAATCATTTAGAAAGACTTTAAAAAAAGACAAGATTAAAAAAGACAAAGCATGAATTCAAAGAAAACAGACATGGACCACATACAGCTTGTGACGTTTATCTTTTTAAAAACTTTTATCAATGACCAAAAAAAGTTTTCTGTCATAGCCTCCTTTTATGTACAAACATGTTTATACTTTTCATTCCTCACCATTATGCACTTTATAATTCATTATCAGCACTTCTGGTTAGACCTAACGGCATTTTGTTGTCTTGTACCTTTACTTGCCAATGACAATAAAGTTTAAAGTTAATTTAAGCTAAAAAATGCAACAAATTAACATTTCTGTACAAGTTTTACTACAATAACAGGAGTTCAAGCCCAAAAGTGTGCAGCAAATACAATTATGCACATAATCAATACCGGAACGACAACAGACAATAAGAAAGTAAAAAGAAGTGGAAAAAGTGCAAAGACTATTATGATTAGAATTACAAAAGGAATAAAAGTGGTCCAGTATGTGCGGAAATGATGGAGACTTTTTTCTTATAGCAACTGTAACCGGTACAAGAATTTTCACTTCACTTTAAAAGAAGTTTACATTTTCAACTGGAGTCATGTGACTCAGCATCATCCTCAGAAACAGACGTGCGTTCTAGATGACTGTAAAATAAAGCTCTTTTTACATTGTTTGATGGTGGTTTACACAAACGCTATGATTCGCTTCTGTACTTCTTTTGCAATGTTGTAGCGGCTTGGGCAAACGCCATGATACATGATATATGCACAGCTCGATCCCGAATCCTGGTGTTTAAATTACAAAAAAAACACAGATCATCGCCAAGCTTGAAAACATTGACATTATTCACATTTTTTCTATGCATATCTAACATTAAACACTTAACATTTGAGTATTTCGACAGGACATCTATGCACAAACTCAAAAACAAACTCAAATTAACCAGCACATTCATGTTCCTCTAGTGGTAACTAGTTCCTGTGAACTTTGGGAAAATGTGGAAAGCTTTGGGAAAATGTGACAGCGTGTTAATTCGTATGTGTTGTTGTTGTTAACCTTTACTAGTATGTGTGCACCATGGGTTGTAAGGAACATGAGAAGGAAAATCTATCTGAATGATCTGCAAACCTACCGTTGGTTTCACTGAAGAAACTGTTTTCTCTTGTTTTCTATGCAATGGGACGCAAACCAATGGGACGCACACCTTTGTGCTTTTGTCTTTTTGTCCAAAATTCCAAATTACAAATTGCGACTCAATGAAAATTTTTGACTGCATTTTGAATTTCTGCAATTGTCAAATGCTTTTATCTAACGCGGCTGACATTAAATCCTAATTTGAATTTGAAGCCCTTTTATTATTTTCTTGGTATTCTAACCCACAATTGTTGGCACGAGCTGAACCACCAAAAAACTGATTTAACGTCTCGCTTCAGCAAGAAGACCAGATTTGTGTGGGTTTTAGACGCAGACAAACTGCTGTTCTCTTGCAAGCGATTATGTGGAAATGCAAAGATCTACGGTTTGAAGATAAGGATCAGAAAGTTCAACGAGACTTTTTGCCGAAACCTAATCTTGAACCCAAGACGACACAGAATGTATTGATCATTAGATAAGCCAATGATTTGTGTGTTGTAGTTTCTTGAAGCACATGCACACACACACACACACGCACACACACACACACACACACACACACGCACGCACGCAGTTTATTGGCACCTTTATACTCTTAGTATAGTAAGGTATCAAAAATAGTATAGTATAAAAAATCTAAGCAACTTTTACTCTCTAATTGACTACATTTTTGATTGAGTATCAGTACTCTTGACTCCACTACAGTTGAATGGACACCTACCATTACAATTGTGATTGTACACGGCAAGTTAGCTTCTTTTTCTACCGCGGTTAATATTCTTGGGTGAACGATGTGATATCGCCATCTGCAGGATGCTGAAGGTACTGGATGCTATTTATGACATGATTTAGCGGTAGCACTTATTTACTTAAGCATTTTCTAAGCCAAAAGTACTTAAGTAGGACAAACAAAATCATGCACGTGCACTTTACACACCTGCCTAAACTCCACTTTAATGATAATTATTAAAAATTGATCCTAACAGACCATGTCCAGACCATCTGAAACATCTGAAGCAACAAGACACTGAAATTCATCCATGCTGTAATTTGATGCAATATTCTGGATTAATACCGCCTTGGCTTATACGGCTGGCAATGTATGGTTTAGTCATTTGCATAAAAAGGGCAGGAGAGCTTTCGTTTCCATGAGCTGTCATTTCAGACCGCGTCAGACTTCCTGTTCATGCTCAGATCTTCTGCATGTTTTGTGGTTGCAAACACGTGGGAGTCAAGAAAATAAACTTGAGCAGTGACAGAACCAGACCATGTTTATGGTGCCTACAGGTAAGTTCTGGCCTTTCAATGGGAGCTGGAAACATTTGATTGAGCCAAAATTGATGAATCCCGCCCACGTTTTGCTATGGGACTGTCCCTAACCAATGGGATGAATGCATCATTTGGGTTTGGGTTGCTTAGATGAAAAGGTTTGAAGAGGGGATTGGAAAACACTGATGAGTCAGGCTCCTCTTGACGTTAAGGCCAAATCTATCCGTTGGATTGAAAAGTAGTGCATAAAATATACACTACCGGTCAGGTCACTTGAAATTTCCCTATTTTTTGAAAGAACAGCACTGTTTATGTCAATGAGAATAACTGTAAATCAGAAATGCACTCTATACATTGCTAATGAAGTAAATAACTATTGTAGCTGTAAATGTCTGGCTTTTGGGGCAATATCTACATAAGTAATATAAGGCTCATTTCCAGCAACTGTCACTCCAGTGTTTTAATGCTACAGTGTGTTTGCTAATGGATGATTGTAAAAACCCTTGATCATTTTAGCACTGTTGGAAACTGTTTAGCTGGTTAAAGATGCTATAAAACTGAGCAGGTTGAGAATCTGAAGCATCACATTTGTGGGCTCAATCAAACCTCAAAATAGCCAGAAATACAGAACTTTCATGTGAAACTTCAGTCTTTCCTTGTTCTTAGAAATGTAGGCTATTCTATGGGAGTTGGTATACACACAAGTTTTTCTGTACATTCAGGCTGTAATTAATTATCATAATAAGAAAACTGTAGTCAGATAGAAATGTAGATAAAAAAATTTAATTTCAGGTATTTGATAGTTTTGTTTTTTCAAATATCTAATAATTATTTTTTAAATTCCTAACAAATCATTACTGTGTATTATTAGATCTACAATAAAAGTTGTTTTTATAACATTTTTTTATTAAAATGCTTATTTAATTATTAATAATTATTTATTATTTAATAATCAGTGAACAAGAAACAAATGTCTGAAAGTACACACACGCACGCACACAAGCACACGCGCGCACACACACACAGAAACCATATTGAGAATTATTGATGATTGAAGGTTTGTCGTTTGGTTTGGTTTAGAGTAAACACTTGAATGTTGGCGTGAAAACGTTGAAGGGCCTTTTCAGACGAAACAAGGATCTAAACAGAGGAAGGGAGTTTCCAAAACAAGACTTTTCTCCTAAGTCAGGACCCACTGACTAGAAATGATGTGACATGCAATGTGAGACGCACCACAAAGACACAAAAGTCCGGAGTGTAATTGCTTTATTCAGCTTACAAACTACAAATTCTTCACCTAAACATATTGTGTAATGCCATCTGATCCATGTCGTCTACATATGAAACGAAAAAAGAAACGAGCAAAGCTTCAACTCATCTCGGACCCTTAATCACCTTGACAGTAATTTTCTGAATTTTTGCATCTTGAAAATTAGCAATTTAGTAGATGTCAAACAATTGACAAAAAAAAAAAAGATTGTTACATCTCGATCCGTGTATACAAACCAAATTTAGAAAAAAGATAGGGACACCATAGAAATTATGAATAAAAAAGAAATGCTGTTACAAATATCATAAACTCATATTTTATTCACTGTAAAGTGCAGAAAACATATCAAATGTTGAAAGTTTTTTTTTACATTTTTAGCCAAATGTTGTCTTTTCTTTAGGGCTACACATTCCAAAAAAGATGGGACAGGTTGTAATACGAGGCCGAAAAAGATAAATGAACCCTTGAGGAACAGCTGGAGGACCAGTTTGCATCTGATCAGGTCAATTGGCGACATACTTGGGTACTCTCAGAGTGGCAGTGTTTCTCAGAATTCAAGATGGGCAGAGGATCACCAATTCCCCCAATGGAATGGGACACAAGAATGGGACATTCCTATTCCTAATCTTGAGACGCTTGCAGCCTGGGATAAAAAAAAGAGGGTATTCCACACAGTGGCCAACATGGCCTTGTTCCAAAGTTTTTGAGATGTTTTGATGCATTGAAATTTGTAGTCAACTTATTTTTTCCCCTAAAATTATACATTTATCAATGTAAACATTTGAAAAGTCATCTATGTAGTATTCTGAATAAAACAGATATTTAAAATTTCCGCTTCATTGCATTCTGTTTGTATTCACAATNAAAAAAAAAAAAAAAAAAAAAAAAACAAAACAAGGTAATAAATATGCATGTTTTCCAAAAATATCTGATGACTTGTAAAATACATTTTTTTGGCCGTGGATAATTTGAAAATTGTCACTGAAAACTTCGCAATTTCCAATTAGCAATAAACGGAAATTTGTGGTTTGCAAATAGTGGTTTTCCCAGTCATCAAAACCAGCCCTGCTAAATGAATCAGTAGAATATCAATGCAACTGAAATCTTTTCATTTTTAAAACACTTTTCAGTTTCATATGCAATCATGGCACACTGATGCTGTGGTGGTACAATACCGCCATCTTGTGGAACAATGAAGTCTCAAAGTAATGATAGGACGTGTTTTAATACCGATATTTACCATTGTTTTCTCTAAATTTAATTTATTTAGATGTGGTGAGAAAAAGGATGCAATTAGTGACTTAACAAAACAGTATAAAGTACAGTACACTGAATTATACAATCGTGGCATATGCAAAATTTGGACCTCATGATGCAGAAGAACTTTTATTAATTAAATAGTTTTAATTAAACTATGAATGATATGTATAATTCTATAAGAAAAAAAATGAATGAAGAAAATGTGTTTAAGTTAAACCACAAAATCAGTTAAAATGTTTCCGTTTACCCAAGCAGGGCTGATATAGGCATTCATTGGTTTCCTGGGAAAAAAAGGTGGGCCGCAATTTTGTGTTATTTAGGAAATTCCAGTAACTTATTTTATTGTTTTTACTTTTTTACTTTCTTCACTTTTATTTGTAGTGTGTTTTGCCCTGTACCACCTCACGCAGCTTGGTGCCAGCTATATGTGTGGAAGGTTGTGATCATTATTTTAAGTCAAATAATATCTCAAAAGTACAATAACAATTTGTTAATTTTTTGTTGATTTCTTTCTTTTGTTCACTGCAGTGCTTCTTTCTAAAGCACATGCGTTTATGGACATGACTAAATTATACAGTAATATACAAACTAAAGGTACGTTATTTTCATAAATAACGAGTTGTATGAGTTTCAAGTCACCTTTCTTGGTGTTTTCTGACCCTAAATTCAGTGTGAATGAATGTCTTTATGGCTTTATTTTTTTTTTAATTCAATACTTGGATGACTTTTACTCAAGTATTTTTGAAATTGGTGACTTGTACCTTGTATTGGAGTTATTTTTATACCTTATTACAGTAAGTAATCTGTATTTTTACTTAAGTATGATTTTCAGGTACTCTTTGCACATCTGATTTACTGTTATATGCCCAGAACCCCTTATATGCACTTCACTGGATGTGTTAAATGAAGAGCACAATTTCGATATTGTCTCACTCACTTTACTTTACCAACAAAGCTCTGAAGGAAACCAAACACCAAAAATAAGTCCTGTAGCATCACAGACACCAGGTGGCACCAGAAAACACCCCGAAAAATTAAGACTCACTAATATAGACTTCTCTTTCTCACTAATCTAGATTACAAACAGAGATTTGAGAAACACAGACCCAAAAGAAAACGTTTCACTGACGTTACCACAAATCATCAAAGCCCCCTGAAAAAAACATTAATTCGCCATCAAAGCTGACAAGAAAAAAAATCACCTGACAGGGTTTATAATGCTGTAAAATGCAATACACAACTATAATAAATGATTTGACCCAGCAAGCTCGCGAGCCTATTATTAATAATATTGTTATACTTGCTCATAATTGCGCATCACATTAAATGCTTCTAATTACAACATCAACTGATTTGTAAGCAAAACAAAATGTGAGAAAACGCAAAATAATATGAAGGGACTACACATTTAGATATTCGGGAAGAAAATGTGTGAGTCTGCGAAATTACTCGGTGACCTAGTGTTCCACCTTTCCAACTGACCTCCCTATGACTGATCGAGCGTTATCAGGCACGTTCAGAACGTTGGCAGAGTTTTCTTTTTCAGAATTCGTACTCGAAAACTGACGGTGGTCTATTCACTGGGCTGGTTTGAAGAAAAATATATTACGCATTTTTTCATGTCTTAGCCCCACGCCACAGACCATTTCTACTCTGCATTCGAGGGTTGTAGACCTTGTAAGGTGGGCTATCGCTCTTGCCCTAGTCCAGCACCATGCAACTGTAAATAACATAGAGCTACAAATCCCTAGACACATGCCACCGTTTCCCCCAAGGTGAACAAGCAAGGTTGGTCGGAGTCTTCGCATGGCAATTTCTGTGTTTCCCTGTCTCTCAGACAGGGAAGTTTTACTCTCAAGTGTGCCAGCTCACAACTCGTATTTTTCATTCACATTCCGCTTGGGAAGTAAAGTGCAGACCTAATGTTTGGGCTAACCTTCTTATTCAGAGCTTCTTTTATTCTCATGACTACGAAAATTGTAGATTCACACTGAAGGCATCACAATTATGAATTAACATGTGGAATTTACAGTAAAGGATTAGGGTTAGGGTTATAAAAGTGTGCAATATTCTAGGATCTTGGCACTCTCTATTGGATCACTCTTGGCATTCTCTTGATTAATTTTATGAGGTTGTCACCTGAAGCAGTCTTGAAGGAGTTTTCTAAGATGCATAGCACTTGTTGACCCATGTGCCTTCACTTTGGCCCGATGACTGTGGAGGCCAGGCCATCCGGCACAGATCCTTCTTGTCATGTGGGGTTTGGTGTCTTGCCCAAGAACACTTAGCTGCAGAACCAGCCATAGGGGGAATTAAACTTGCAATGGATTAAATCAAAATATAAAGTCAGTATCAAGTATGCAACTGCTAATTCACGTTTATGTTTTTTCACGTTTCTTCAGCATCCTGCAGAGGGTGATATTGCCTCGTCCGGCCAAGACATTGATTACAGTACAAACAGATGCCAACTTGTCGCGCACAGTCACAATGTAATGAGTATCTCTATGTTATCCTCACAGTACCTAGTGAGGATTTCCCACTGTCTAGTTGGTTGATCCCACAGTCCACAGATTCTCTCCAGTGGCAGTTTTAGGCATATGCGAACGGGGCTTTTTTTCATTTCATGCTGGGGGTGGCACAAGCCGGCAAATGACCTAGTAAAAATGAACCCTAACCTTCTAGATACATGTATAGGTTTCGTTTAGGGGAGATATCTCAGGTTAAATGCAAATTCATGCAGTCAATTGGGGTTTCCGCATCAAATTTTTGAATGATCAGAGACCAATCAGGCTGATTAGGCATCTCCTTGAGTGTGAATTTGCTGTAGTGTCTGTTTTGATTCTATAAAAAGGACAGAATTGGACACATCCTGCAATACATCTGGTAAACAATAAATACTGTATATTATATTTGTACAATAGATACGTGTTATGGCGGCATAGTGGGTAGACTCATAGTGGGAAGACTCATTTGTGGTTCAAAATACATTCAATTTTCTGTTTCACAGCCATTTCTGTGCTTGCGTTGTATTTTCTTCTAAAGCTTGCGTGAGTTTCCTCCAGTTCTCCGGTTTATTACACAGTCCAAAAACATGCGTTCTGGAGAACTGGAGTTTAGACAGTTGTGTGCAAATGGGTCTCTGTGTTTTCTGCCCTGTGATTGGTTACCAATCTAGGGTGTGTCCCGCCTTCAGACAAGAGTTGCTGAAATCGGTTCAGCTCCTGGTGATGCAGATTCGGAAAAGTGGCTTTCCAGTTCCGAAGTTTATTAAACTTAATCATGCATTTAAGTTAATGATTTCACTGAGGTTAAACAATCAAGCAAACTCTACAAACCAATCAAGTCAAATCCAATACAATTTTAAAGCAGAAAAATTTAAAATAAATTGCTGTCGGTATAATATTTATGCAGTGCATGAATTGCATATATAATTGTTAATTTAGAGTTTCACTCAAATAACCATGCTCCACTGAACTGGAATAAATGTCTTTTTTTTAGATTATTTATACATTTTCTCTGTGCCATGTATTTTCCTGTCTAAATTTCAAACTCAAACTGTCATAACAAGGTTGAAAAATAATCTACCAAAATTTTGATTCGTGCTTATGTTATTATAGCTTAAAAGGGATATAAAGTGAAATAAATGTAAAAGCAGAGGGATAAAAAAATACCTGAAAACCACACTTGGTTAAACGTACATATAGATTACTGTCAAAATTATTCCATTACAAGATGCAAGTCATCACTTCCAGGAAGACCTGAGCAAAAGTAGCCATTTATATATATTTTAAAAGAACTTAAGTATATTACTAAGATCAACAAAACACTAAGACATGTGAAGAACATTACTAATTTATTTTTTTCGAATGTAGAAACGAAATTTCAAATAGTTTCAAAATGGCAGAACAAATGGATAAAAAAATAAAAAGTCAGTCTCAGTCAAACTCAAAAGTGCAAAAAGTTCAACTGCTTCATTTTCAGAGCCTGAAAATGCATCTTGCTTAAAACCTAGTTAGAAGCACAGAAGACACTAAGAAATGAAAGATAAAATCAGTTTTGATGAGATCTTTCACTACAGTGGGAGGGAGTTGGAGTTGTGGGAGTTGTGGTCCAGTGGTAGGGGACATGGACTCGTGTACGAGAGGTTGCAGGTTCAAATCCCCTCTACCACTGGTTCTGCAATGAAGTGTCCTTGGGCAAGACACTGAACCCCACTAACCCCGGGCGCCACGGCTTAGGCTGCCCACTGTTCCGGGTTGTGTGTGTTCACTTCACTGTGTGTGTGCACTTTCACGGGTGGGTTAACTGCAGAGCACCAATTCAATATGGTCCCTGGTGGCCATATTGCCGTCACCTCACTTTCTTTCTTTTACAGCAACTTGACCTGTTTTTATGCTCAGAGCCAGAAAATGCACTTTGGTCAAAAAGTCAATTTAAGCTAAATCTTGCTTAAAACCTTGTTAGAGGCATAGAAGACACTTCTATGCTCTTTCACTTCAACTGTTCTTTTGCTTTCAATGCTTAAAAGGTCATTTTCAGAGCCTGAAAATGCACTTTGGTCAAAAAGTCAATTTAAGCTAAATCTTGCTTAAAACCTTGTTAGAGGCATAGAAGACACAAAGAAATGAAAGTTAAAAT
>SOMO01000961.1:23486-37173 GCA_028128575.1 Paedocypris carbunculus
GGGGACGAGAAGACCCTCAGGAGAGTAACGGAACTGGACCAGACAGAGTCCAGAGCCCAGACAGCTCTTTAAAGCTGAGATCACGATAAGCAGTGAGTAGTTCAGGGGCTCAGGAATCTGAATAACTGGCATCCAAAGTGTTGATGATTCCTCACCCTCTCAGGCTCTGATTGGCTGAAATGCGTGGTAAAACTAATCAACAGTGTCAAGTTTCTATCACTGTGCTACATTTAACTAACCCGTTATTTTAAACAGGGAGTTAATCAATGTGACCTTTGCGTGCGTCATCTTTTGTGTAAATGCTCATTACTATCCGCAACCACGCTTGACAAACTCAAACAACTCGGAACTTAATACCATTGCTGTTGTCAATTAGCCATTTAGCTGCTAATCAGTGAATAGTCAACACTCTAATACATTCTTGCTGACAACTAGGGGGCATTTTAGTTGCTTTTAGGTATCGAGTAGTAGAATCGTGCTTTAAAAAAGGGACTCGGAGAAGTCGCGGCTAAGTTCGCACTCGGATCGAGTTATCGTAAGAACCTCATAAAGCTCCCAGCGAAGCTTTGCGCTTTCACACAAGTCCAGGAAATGAAGAAAGGCCGGTTCTGCGGCGCGAGGGATGTTCCCACACTCCTTACGTGAGAGCGTTGGCTGCGGCGGGGATTAGCCGCTTAAACCCTTCACCTCCCTGAAACCCTAAACCCCTCCGCTCTCTTCTGCTTTCAGTCCATCGGCTTGGAGGTCGGACCCCGCACCCGAGCAGAAACCCACCAGCCCGCGCCACAGATGAGCAGCCAGTCCATATGAAGCCGCCGTGTGTGAGGGACTGTGTATGACCACCACATTACAGACAGTAGTGAGGAAGAGTCGCTCTGTGAAGGACACACTTGCAGCTTGGGTGTGAAAAGACTGTCAACAGCAAGGGAAATATTTATTAAAGCCAGAGTTTCTTTCACAAAACTTATGACATAGCTACACACACTCACGTGCGCACACAAAAACACACTCTTTCATACAACCTCTCAAGCACACTCATTCATGCCTACACACCAGCTTACTCGCACATACACAGATACACACACCCACTCACACTTACTACACTCGTGCACATGCTCATTCAAGCACACACACACACACACACACACACACACACACACACACTCATTCATGATCCTGTTCTGCTACCAAATCGTAACAGAACTATAGATCAATACAACGCCACGATTGGTGTTTTTTGAACAGTGAGCGTTTTTTTTGGACAGATGGGACAGTTGCGGACGCCGTGGCCACGAGTCAGGACAGAGTGCAAATGTTCTGTTTTCTTTTCCGCTACCAGTCGCCTGGCACGTGTTCCGCCAGGGAGACTGGGACACTTCCCCCTTCCCACGCCAAATTCCGCTCAAGTTCTGGTTCCAGCGCTCGCTTGGCATGTTTTCCACCAAGGAGGCTGCGACATACCTCCCCCCACCCATTACAACACCGGCACTTTGCTCTGGTCCTGGGACTGGATTCCATCCCTGGCACCTGTGGACCATCCGGCACCCCACTTCACAACCGACCTTGGACATCGTCAGACACTGTCGCCTCCACCTGGGTCTTTCCGTTCTGGACATCGCCTCACGTCATCTGTTTCTGCTGCAGTACGATGCTCCTGCGGTTGGTGCTCCCCTTGCTCCTCGTTCCCCTCGGACCTCCTTCCCCTTGACTTCCCCGTGGACTAGGTTGTGCCGAGGACTTCCAGGAGCTGCAGACTGTGGGCTTTGGGTTTTAGCCCCCTGGGACTGTTCTGGACCCTGCGTCTGGGGTCCCTACGCTCCGCTGATCTGGTCTAGGTGTCAGGAGCCGCCTCATGGAGGGGGGTGATGTCCTTGTTCATGGACTGGTTTACGCACTACAAAGGCCAAGATTCTGTTTGTTGTTCTATTCCTGGCTGTGCAGTCACGTGCCTCACAGTTTCCACCTGTACTCGTCGTTAGTCCATGTATTTACGTTGTCACCTGTGTTTGATCCATTGTCTGTCATTACTTTTGCATCAGTTTGTGTTTATGTGAGTTCCTGTATTAAATGTGTGTGTTTTTGTGCACTACGTTTTCCGGCACTCCTGTTCTGCACCAGGTTGTAACACACACATTCACTCGCTCACACACACACACACACACACACACTCTCACACACTCACACACACACACTCTCACACACTCACAAGTTCAAGTTCAACTTCATTTCATTTGTATAGCGCTTTTCTTAGTCCGAGACCAACGCAAAGACGCTAAAAGATTGGAGGTACAGAGAGGAATAATGGAAGGAAAGTTAAAGGAGAAGGGGAGGGAATTCACGCTAAAAAGAGGTAATTGTAACAGAAAGTAGGAGAGAGAGAAGAACAGTGAAGTAATTCCTCAGAGAAACGGATCTGAAAAGAGGAGGGTAGAAGGAGGGAGAAAGAAACAAAGATATAGTATATAAATGAGGAAGAGAAATATTTCAACCCACACTCGGGGGTTTTTTAAACACAGTTAAAAAAAAAGAAGAAGAAGAAGAAGAGCGGTCAGCCGATCCTCAGCTGTACATGACAATAAAAGGCATTCGATTCAATTCAAAAGAAAGTTATAAAACATGTTTAATAATTAAGAAGCAATAAGCCACTAAAATAAACACGGGGAAAACGTGATTAAAACTCGCCTAAATATTTGGCGAAATATTAGACGTAATCAAAACATAACCAGCAATTATTAAAAAAATTTGCACTCATCATACGCAACTTACCCAAACACATTTTTGTTACTATATTATTGTTCGATGTACGTGTCACAGCACTATTCTATTCTATTTTTCCTGTTCTTTGTTCCATTCTAATATTCCTGTCATTTCCCTGCAGTTACGTTTATATCAATAATATACGTATTTTTTCATATTTGAAAATGTCCTGTTTTTTATTAACCTCACAAATGACTGACAGTCATGTATTCAGATTCATAAACTGTGACATCAGTTGTTGACGAACCCGCTGTTTACTCATGCAGCCACTAGGTGGAGCCCCAGAGTAGGTACGGTACAAAAAACGTTCAACTGGAACTAAAATTTAAATGCTTATCATTTTATCCACTATTGAATATTTTCATTTTAGCCGATAATTCAAAACAATGAAATGTTTTAGTGTAGCTTTGCGAAAAACACATTCATATTTACAGTATAAATGAAACACTTGAAATTTTAGATTTTTATTAGATTTTTTTATGTTTGATCTGATATTGGCCTATTGTCTGAGAGCAGAATCTGAATGTCTGTAGATGACAGTGAGAATCCTTCAGTAAATCAGAGAGAATCTTCACTCCACAGTAGATTACAGTGAGAGCTGTAGATTATAGGGAGAATTCTTCAGTATTTCAGTGAGAATCTTCACTCCAGAGTCTCTCAGATTATTATTAATCAGATCTAGTTCAGTCAGACGTGAGTTTGATCTCAGAGCTGAAATCAGAGCAGAACAACCTTCTTCTGTCACTCCACAAGAAACCAAACTGTGAAGAACAACGACACTCTTCAGTCTCTCAGTTCAGAAACATCAAGATAATCAAGAACAAATCACTGACACTTCAAGACTTTCAACTATTTTCAGCTTCAAATGGAACTAAAATCATAAAATTAAATGCTTGTTATTTTTTCCACATTTAAAATATTTTCATTTTAGCAAATGTATCAAAAACAACAAAATGCTTTAGTGCAGCTGCACAGGAAAAAAAATTTATATTTTGTAGATTAACACAATATACATTTCTAATTTTTATTAGACTTTTTAGGGTTGATCTGATATAGGCATACAGTTTGTTCTGAGAGCAGAATTACCTGAGTTTCTGTAGATGACAGTCAGGATCCTTCAGTGAATCAGAGAGAATCTTCACTCCAGAGTCTCTCAGATAATTATTAGACAGATCTAGTTCAGTCAGACGTGAGTTTGATCTCAGAGCTGAAGTCAGAGCAGAACAACCTTCTTCTGTCACTCCACAAGAACTCAAACTGTGAAGAACAACGACACTCTTCAGTCTCTCAGTTCAGAAACATCAAGATAATCAAGAACAAATCACTGACTACACTCAATGACCAAATTTCCAACAAACTCCTAGCAAAATTACACACATGTATTGCTATCATTAACACTATTTGGTCAACTTTCTGGCACACTTTCACATGTGAAAACTGTTTTAGAATATTTCTAATATTTAATAACTCAAATCTTACTTCCAATTATAATATTAGGAGATTTATGTTTTAGCCTGCGTCAACGCAGCCAAGCCAAGGCTATAATTGTTTCATACTTGTGTCTCTAGAGATACCGATAGTAACTCTATATCTATAGAGTTAATATCTAAAACTTAGATAACTTACTATCTAAAAGTTGTTTTGACTTACTCCTAATTCCGGTAAACTGCTACGTCTCCAGTCTCTGTCTAAGTCTTATCAAAAGCAAGAACACTGGAGCCTCTCCGAGCTAAATTCTGTGTCAAAGGTTAAGAAACTATTTAACTAAGAAATCCGGACATTTATTTGACTATTTGTAATATTTATATTAGTACTTTCTTGTTATTATCATAGTAATTCAATTAACACCAATAACCAGACAATGAAATGAATAAAAAGTGATCATTCTTTTGAAGGTTTATATAGTGTGCTTTGAGACTGTGAGAAGCTTCTTAAAATAACTCAGAACTTATATTAAGTTATGATTGACCAAAGATAATATGTTATTATATATTTGAAGATAATACTTAGGCTATAAAACTTAAAGTTAGTGTTTAAGACTGCTATTCTTACTCTCCTCGTATCACCATAGCAACGTCTATCTTTTGTTATTGAATAGAGACCACGTATGTAAGTCAGTCCTCTGACAAATCTCGCCTTCCTGTTGATATCACGCGATCTCTGACGTCATTTAGGGTATAAAGGATCCCTATTTCCTGACTGTGATGGAGTGATGCATTGAACGGCAAAATAAACACGTGATAAAGCTCTAACGCGGTGTCGGCTCAATCAACACTCCTGGATCCAGCTTCTGGACAACTCCCTTCGACAGAGACCGGCAATGATGGAACGCCGGACTGATTGATAATTATTATGAAGCCTCCAAGAAAGATTCAAATCTTTCAGAATATTAGTTCACTTTGCAATCAGCCTAAGCACTATACATAAACCACAGGTAAGATGTCTATGTGGAGTAGAATGGAGGGAGCAGTAAGAGTGAGAAGAGTGAGAATCAGAAGAGGCCGAGGGAGAGGACGTGGAGGTGAAGAAGTTGGAGCAAGAGGACGTGGAGTTGAGAGGAAGATAGAGGAAGAGGACTAGGAGGACCAAAAAGAGGCAGAGGAGGAATAGAAGATCTGATGACATCAGCGCTACTGTAGTGGAACATGTCACCAATCACAGGATGACCCTCAGGGAAGCAGGACAACACCTTCAGCCTAATTTGAGTCTCTACACTGTGGCAAACATCACTAGGACATTTCGAAATGAGCGACTTTTTGTAGACGAGGCCGATTACAAACCGAGTAAAACCAGGAGACGTGGCAGCAACATTATCGGACACTGTGACATCATCAATGTCCCAGGACAGCGTGGTGGTAACATAATGTGTGTTGTTCACCATCAAGCAACCACAGAACCAGACAACACTGACACACTCACTGTTCAGAGAGCAGAACACACCCGACATGTCATCATGTGGGACAGTGTAAGCTTCTATTGAGCTGCTTTGGTCCACCACTGGTGTACAGACCATCCTTCCTCCATCACACTCAACCTCCCTCCGTACTCTCCACTCCTCCAATCCCATCCAGGAGTTCTTCTGTCCCCGCTGCTAGAAAGTGTACGACCGTCCTCCTCATCCACAGGCGGAGGAGGAGGCAGGTGGAGATATTGACCAGGCATCATGTCAGGCCTGGATAGGGCATTCAAGGAGATATTTTTCCCGGTGACTTATATTGAAGGACGCAATGTGGAGGAAAGACCCAGAAAGATGACATGGTGTAGAACGATTGTCTTTTTTTGTGAAATGACTTTGTTGTGTTCAGACTTTCTCTTGGTTTCGATGAGTGTGAACAAAATTGTGACAAAATTATGACCTCAAATTGACAGAAAGCAAAAGCCAGATGTGTTTTGTATTTACACCATCAGTGTGCAGTTTTCGCATTGTGTGCTTAGTAGACGATGGCTTGTGTGTACTGATTGACACGAGGTTAGGGTGAAGAGTTAATCTAGCTGTGATCGCTTCTGCAAGAGAATTACACTGTTTTGATAATTGGGTGAAAGATTTTGTTATGTGTGTGTAGAGTTTTGCAAAAATAGCCAAAAGTTACAAAAAAACGTGCCTAGGCAATCGGAAAAAACTGTCATTATATAAACATTATTTCTGAATTTACGGATACTCAGAACGGATTAGGGCTTTTACAAGCAAAACGCGGCTCGAGTAACAAAATATCCATATAACGAAACAGCTGCCGGCACCAATTCATTTCATTAATAGAGGTACCACTGTGTACACATATACATACATACTTCTGAACTTTCGCTTCCAAAAAAATGGTTACATTTCATTTGAATACCTCTGACTTAAATGTTACATATATAATATATTATAACATATATAATATATTTTAACTTAAATGTTTCAGTTCAAAATGCGAATAGGTCCAGTTGACATTTGTGTATATGTGTGTTTAATCAACTAGATTTTGGAGAGCTAAAACCTTAAGCTTAATTAGAGTTAGGGTTAGGGGTTAGGGTTAGGGGTTAGGGGTTAGGGTTAGGGGTTAGGGGTTAGGGTTAGGGTTAGGGTTAGGGTTAGGGGTTAGGGGTTAGGGTTTAATTGTCTGTGGCAATGTCTCCGCTGCACACTATGCTCATATATGAAACTTGTTATTCTTACAAATTCTTCTCTTTCTAAAGACTAATATGAGGACGTTTTTTTCTGAATTGCAATCTGAACATCCATTCTCTATAGTAACTTTGTTGCGTCTTCCAGTCTCGATTGTCCATCTTTCCTTGCTCTATGAATAGGTTATAAAGGTTATAACTGTGTGGAGCGGGCATATCTGCAAATTCTCGTCCGGTCCGGGGGGTGCACTTATACAGAGAAGACTACACATTTTCCGAGAGCAGAATTACCTGAGTTTGTGTAGATGACAGTGAGAATCCTTTAGTAAATCACAGAGAATCTTCACTCCAGAGTCGCTCAGACTATTTTTAGACAGATCTAGTTCAGTCAGACGTGAGTTTGATCTCAGAGCTGAAGTCAGAGCATAACAACATTCTTCTGTCACTCCACAATGTCTCAAACTGTGAAGAACAACGACACTCTTCAGTCTCTCAGTTCAGAAACATCAAGATAATCTAGAACAAATCACTGACACTTCAAAACTGTTTTCAGCTTCAAATGGAACTCAAATTATTAAATTAAATACTTGTCCCTTTTTCCACATTTAAAATATTTTCATTTTTGCTAATAAATTTAAAACAATGAAATGTTTAGTGCCGCTTCACAGAAATATTTTGTTATATTTTTTAAAATAATTTCAACAATTAAAACTCTGATTTTTATTAAATGTTTTAGGCTTGAGATCTGATATTTGCGTAATGTCTGAGAGCAGAATTACCTGAGTTTCTGTAGATTACAGTGAGGATCCTTCAGTGAATCAGAGAGAATCTTCACTCCAGAGTCGCTCAGATTATTAGTAGACAGATCTAGTTCAGTCAGACGTGAGTTTGATCTCAGAGCTGAAGTCAGAGCAGAACAATCTTCTTCTGTCACTCCACAACCATTCAAACTGTGAAGAACAACGACACTCTTCAGTCTCTCAGTTCAGAAACATCAAGATAATCAAGAACAAATCACTGACACTTCAAGACTTTCAACTGTTTTCAGCTTCAACTGGAACTAAACCTATAAAATTAAATGAAGTACTTACTACTCTTTCCACACATACAATATTTTCATTTTTGTTAAGAAATTAAAAACGATGAAATGTTTTAGTGTCGCTTCAGGGAAAAAAAAAACATTTTTAAATAATTTAAGTTCAAGTTCTGAGCATTTGTAAGGCGCTTTTCACAGTGTTAACTGTCTCTAAGCGTGTGAATATGTAAGAGAATTGTTGCTTTTATTCTTTTGATCGTCTGGTTGTTGGTGTTTAAGTAAATGACTGTGATCATCACTATGACTATGACAAGACAAAGAGCAGTGAGCAAGCACATATGCGACAGTGACCAGGTAAAAACCTCTTTAACGAGGAAAAACCCCTGTGGAGAACCCGCCTCACTGGCGCCAGTCTCCTCTGGCATTCTAACACTACACAATCAGTGCCATTTTAGTGATGATTCCGGGAAGTGTTTCCCTCCTCAGTGGGGAAAGAGGCGGCTCCATTTCCACGTAAACGGCGTCATCAGGTCTACAGAGGTCCAGGAGGCATCATAGAGAAGCATAGTTCATCTGCGCAGGACTTTAGGAGTCTGGAGTTGATGCCATCTGGTGCCATTACAATATAAACAATAAAAGTGTAAATGTGAATCTTTGTCTCTTGGAATCAAACAAAAATGTGTAACTTACATTTCACAATAATTGTCATCAAAACTTTAGCCATAGTTTACATCAAAACCTCCCTCTGAAGTACACAGTTATATTGACAACACGACTTAGTCATTTGACTGTCTTGTTCGTAGACGATGACACAAGGACTTGACGTTCTGATAGCACTGACAATATTAAATGACATAAGGACTTAGTTTTGAGAGATGAACTAAAGATTTTGAGCAAGTTACAGGCTTTTGCAAGAAATCCATAGTGTTTTGCTGTTTGTACAAGCTGTTTTGAGAAATGCACACACAGATTTGCAAACTTCAATTCTGATCTGAGAATTGTACTAAAGCGACTGAGAAAAACTGTAAAAAAAAAAATTGATAATATATAATTGAATATTTTGATATTAAAAGAAAATTCTAATATCATAATGGGACCTTCCCTGGTGAGTTAAAATGCTAAATCACTTTATTTATATTTTAGTATTATACTGTATCCGTTTTTTATTTTTAGCTTGAATGCATTTTTAAATACAAATAAACACTATTTAATGTCAAATACTAAATTATATGTATGTCCTAAAATGTGTCTTTTTTTCCCCGAGCCCGGTCCAGCCCCTTTGTCAAATGTTAGTTTTCCCACCCCTGACCTAAACCATTCTAACGCGTGTCCAGAAACCCCAACGTCAATCATCTGGTCTATGTATTAAAGTGTCATGATCAACAGTGTCGAATGCAGCACTAAGATCTAACACTCTCTTCCGCACTCCAACAACAGACGTGTTTTTCACTCTCTCCGTCTCTGCTACCTATCGCTCAAGGCTATTGTCTTTTTTCGAAGCTCTGCTGGTTTTGCTTTCAAAGGAATATGAAGTTTTTCAAATGGTCACTGAGCGCCTTTGGAATTTCTTTTTCCCCAAAGGAGGAACCTCACTGGACACTCGCTGCTGGGTGTGTTCGAGACTCGGTGCTCAAGCTGCCTGGAACCGTTGTCCTCTGAGGACGTGGAAGATTGATTTATGTTTTGGCTTTTCACCGGACTGATACAGATTGGCAGAGGTATCACTCTGGTGTATCAGAAGATTGGGAAAAGCCCTGGGAGGCATTATTGGCTGCTAAAGAAGGACCCTGGAGGTGCTGAAGGTGTGGACATCGGGATGACATCAGCGGTTTGGCTCGGGTCGATGGGCTAAATAGTAACATCTCAGCCGCATCGAGGAAGAACAGAGACGTACGGACAATATCAGGAAGCAGAGTGACCGTCAGCTGGACAATGGCAGCGGCTCTCTCTTGTAATTTCGTTACAATGTTGTACCCCAGTGCTGTGATGACAATAAACTACTACTATCAGAACTAAGAGTGAAACGTTCCCTTTATCTGATGCCATTAGAAGATCGTTGGTGACGCTAGTGTCTTGCTGTTTCTGTGCTGTGGTGCAATCTAAAGCCCGATTGAAATTTTTCAAATCTATCGTTCTGTTCCAGAAATTTACAGAGTTGTCCCGAAATAACTTTTTCAAGAATTTTCGATATAAATGGAAGGTTTGAAATTGGTCTATAATTAGCAATCACGTCNGGTCGAGTAAGCAGGAGGTGGTCTCGGTCTTAGCTATAATCTCAGTGACTGGGCTGACCTGTTTGAATGTGCTGAGCTTGACAGCGGGTGGGTTTACTTTCGGTATAACCAGTTGTGGGCTAATATTTGTGGATACAATTTAAATAATTGAAATTCTGATTTCCCTTTCGTCATCAGTTCACTTCGATGTCTGTCAGTTAACTGACGATGGGACATCGAGAAGGACCTCATTCGAGCTTCAACACTTCCAACGGGCTAAACAACATTCAAGTTCATGGCTGCATGAGTTTGTATGTCACATTTGAACCTGACCAGGTGGTATAAAACACTCACTCACTCTTCCTTCCTTGGCGAAACTCATCGTTGGAATCGGCAGTGCACTCCAGTGGGCTTTGCTCTTCCCGAAAAAAGCGGCAAAATTTCCCTGGTTACGTCGGCGAGACTATTTTGACAAGAGAGCTTCCAAACGTCTGACACGTGTTTTTAAACATGGAGGCATGTTTGTGGAGTCACAGAGCATTGCATTCGCTGTTTGGGTGTGGCACATGCGAAAGCAGCGCTCGTGTCAAGCTCATGTTCGGTATGTGATAAATGCAGATAGTGGCGAAAGACATGGGAATCCTTCCGAGAAATGCCCGCTTTTCGCAAGCTCTGAACGCGAACGGTTACGTGCTCAATGGGTCCTCGCCTCCAGTGGCACATCAACATGCTGGAGCTACTAGCAGTGCACCTCGACCTGAAAGCAAAGTGAGGTGACGGCAATATGGCCACTAGAGACCATACTGAAGCGGTTGCTTGACCAGGTCTGAGGAAAGCACAGGCTGGTAAGGTCAGACAGCGTAGCTGCGATAGCCTACATAAACCACCAAGGCGGTTTACTGTCCACCGCTTGTCCGAACGTCTGACTCCAGTCTCTGAGGTCAGTCCACATTCCAGGCATCCTCAGCACAGCCGCGGAAGCTCTGTCGAGGCAGGGCCCGACCCCTGAACCCTCAGGAGGTGACAGAGGTGTGAACTGCCACAGTCGGTACAGGACACTATTGCTCAGGAGCATTCCACCAGGGGCATGGCCTCATCGTACATGGTGGTGAGAAGAGTCTCTCCAGCAGACATCTGTAGAGCTGCCGGCTGTGGAGTAGTAGGGCTCTGCTCTTCTCCCTCTCCCGAGCTTTACTCTGTCGTCGACAGACACTGGTCTTCTCTCAATGGGGTTGCGTCTCGTGCCAACACTGCACAACAAGGTGAGTGGGGTTCTCCATCGACCCTGGCAAGGGTCCCCACGGCAAAGATTGATAGCCAACAGATTCCTAGTTGCCCCGTCAAGAGGTGAGTGCTATTACCCTACGAGCTGAACCTCCTCTAGATGCTAGGGAACATCCACTGACTGCTCCTCGGCTAGGCGGACATCTCTTTCTGATGCCACATGCAGGATATGCCGCTGGAAGTCTGTGTTGGCCCGACCGGCATCGATCAGTGAAGGATATGCATGGCGGATGTGACCCTTAATACCACCTGGTAAAGTTCAAATGTGACATGCTAATTCATGCAGCTATGAACGTTTATTGGCCCACTGGAAGTGTTGAAGCTCAAATGAGGTCCTACTGACAGACGTCTTGTTCCATGACGATTCAGTAACCAAAGACGTTTTATTAAATAAAGTTCTGAAAGCAGAATTACCTGAGTTTGTGTAGATGACAGTCAGAATCCTTCAGTAAATCAGAGATAATCTTCACTCCAGAGTCTCTCAGATCATTAAGAGTCAGATCTAGTTCAGTCAGACGTGAGTTTGATCTCAGAGCTGAAGTCAGAGCAGAACAACCTTCTTCTGTCACTCCACAACAACTCAAACTGTGAAGAAAAACAACACTCTTCAGTCTCTCANTTTACAAAACTGATTTTACTGTGTCCTGATGTCAAAAACAAACTAATAGAACAAACTTTGAGGGGAAATTAAACATTTTATAAAATAACGGGTAAAACTACTATTAGGAGAGAAATAGAAAAAATCACTCACAACTGTTCTCTCTGTTCACACTGAGCATACAACCAACAGAGATGAAAAACAGAAACGGAAAAAATGTGGTGAAGAGAATCGCTGTAAAACATCAATAAACACCAGAACAGACGTCAGTTATTATGTCGCTTCATGAACGTCTTTGTTAGTTGCATAACCTCTGTTCCTGTATGAGAGAACGAAGTGATCGCTAAATTCATCTCTNAGCAGAACAACCTTCTTTTGTCACTCCACAAAAACTCAAACTGTGAAGAACAACGACACTCTTTAGTCTCTCAGTTCAGAAACATCAAGATATTAGATTAGATTAGATTAGGTTTAACTTTATTGTCAAGACAACGAAGTGCAGTTTATGTCTAACGAGAAGTGCTATAGCAGTAAGTGCCAAATATTGGTTATAAGCTAAAAAATACAGAATGTACATGTGCAGAGAAGCTGTGAATCAAATGCAAATGAACCGAGACTATATTTACAGATACTATGAGCCATCTATGCAGGAACAGATATAAATCTTATTTACAGATGCAATTAACATATTTGACACTGTATACACAGACTATATAGACCAGGGGTTAGGGGTGGGCTATATGAGTTAAAATTCATATCACGGTATTTTCTAGTGTACAGACGGTATCGATATTATATCACGGTATTGTGTGTGTGTGGGGGGGTGTTCTTGTTTTATATAAAGCACGAAATTAAATCGCAAGGGGAAACCTGGAGAAGCAGCTGTCATTTTTAATACTGTATATCTATTAAAAGTAGCCCAGGCATTTATTTGAAAAAAACATTTAAATTAAATGGCTTGCGGTCTATCTTTAAAGAGAGTGCAAAGAGAAAGAGAGAGAGAGACAGAGAGAGACGCATAGAGAGAGCGAGAGAGAGAGAGAGAGAGAGAGAGAGAGACAGATAGATAGAGAGCGAGCGAGAGAGAGAGACAGAGAGCGAGAGCCAGCGCGCGTCACGCCTTCTCCCTCTCTCGCTTGCTCTCTCTCTCTCTCCCGCGCGTGCGCGCGCCTGAATATAAAGTTGCGTGAAACCAAGGTTAACAATCGAAAACACTTTGACCAAAATGAAACGAGCAGAATTTTCTCGTGCGAGCGTTTTACGGGTCTCGCGCTCGCCGCTCTAAAAAACATCGAGCGGCACAGCGTATGCGCCTCGCGGGTGATCTATTCAGTTTCTTACGCTTTCAGTATTCGATTAACCATGTATCCGTGTCGTAATTAAAAGTGGTAACGAAACAAATGTATTTTACTGTATTAAAGTGTTTATATACGTGTAGAAAAGGTAAATTCATGAAAGTGCCACAGTATCCACGATACTGCAAAATCCATATCGTGGCACAACTCAATACCGGTATTCACGTTAATACCGCTATACCGCCCACCCCTACCAGGGGTGTCAAAGATACGGCCCGCGGGCCGGAACCGGGCAATCAGGCCCGTCGAATAATTTCAAAAGTGAGGAAAAAAAAAATTTTTTTTTTTGCTGCAATTCATTGATTGTCCGCTAAGGGGCGTTTCCATCGGAGTAGAA
>SOMO01000965.1:40919-52911 GCA_028128575.1 Paedocypris carbunculus
TGTGTGTGTGTGTGTGTGTGTCTGTCCTATCATTCAGCAAGGTCAAAAAACACCTAATGCCAAATAATTCATAGTTCAATAATTCTTTTTCGGCAAAAAAAGTGAAGTCTTCAAACAAATGTAAGCTCATGTTCCAACGATGTATTTTTCGTTTCAGCGGCTGATCAGCGGATAGTGGAATCTGAATGGACCTGGAGCGACGTGGCAATAGTTCTCTTGCTATCTGGTCAAGCCATCGCTTGGGTTCTAGTGTGTGTAATGATGATGCTGCGAGACGCTGTGCTGCACTCGGGATGAAACGAGAATCACCAATAATTTTTTTTTTGCTGTCAATAAAGATCACAATTCGATGTGTTTTTGTTTTATTTCGACCCTGAACATCAGGTTGTCTGACAGCAATAAAATAACCCATAACACTACAAATTGATCTAGACATAAATGTAACAGAAAAGCAATGTATTGCAACGATGGAGAAATAAATAAAATCACCAATCAACAATTTAAAAATACACATACCAAGGTATTACCGTATTTTTAACCACGCAAATTTAACCACAGAAATTATCCAGTGATGATGGTAGGATTTCTTCTTCACAGTTGTGAGAAAGTCTGGAGTAGGAGACTGTGTGTTGCGTCACCTTCTGTGTGTTTCCCACTGTTCAATCACAATGAATGATGGTACAATAATTGGGGATTTAATGTGGTTTATTTCAGCGTCGTTCTTTATTGTGGAATATTTCCCATCATTGCGTTAATAATTTCATGTTTGACAACCGGGGAATCTCCGTGACAACCTGACGAGGACAAACTGAAGTGTTTGTGTAATGTTGAGTTAGTTACCACGTTAGTTACTACGTCTCCGCTCTGTTCCGCTAATAAAAGCTCTTGTTCTCTGGCTGATCCAGTTCCCGTGTTTCTCTGAGCGGAAACAGTGTTCGGCTTCAGTGTTTGTGTTGCTGACGTCACAGCAGAAGATGGAGGTTTTTAGACTAGAAGAATTCATCAGAAGTGGAGCTACAGCAGACAGTGTTCTTCAGAAGCTTCTTCCCGTCATTAGAGAATCTTCGTCCGCTAAGTAAGTCACACTCACAATTATTAACCTGAAACTCTCAGAATTGTCTGGACATTTATAATACATTTGTTTTTGTTGGTTACTTTTTTTTTTTAGTTTGTTTATTAATCTACAGAATTGCTAACAATAATAACACATTTGAACAACTTGGAAATTGCACAAAGTCCATTATTTAACTTTCATGCCGGAGCCTTCCTTAAGTTGGTGAGTTTTACTGTCATTTGAAGCTGAAAACCATTGAAAGTCTTGACGTGTCAGTGATTTTGTAACCCCTTCAAAGTTAGGGGGCAGTGCACTTTTCCTTTAAAATCTGAACGTGTTTTTGGCACAATGTTTCTTTGTGTGTGTGAGTTTTTTAACAAATGTTCGGGCATATTTTTTTCCCCCTTTTAAGTGTATTCATTATTACATGAATGAATGATTTCGAAACTTTTGCGGTTCGCAAAGTGTTTGTCATCCACCTGTTTTTACATTTTTATTTATGCCAGAACCATTTGGTTTCACTAGGACACTAGGGATTTCCTTCTCACAACGGACTACTCGTTTTCTTGGTCTTCACAACGTTTTCCCGGACAGATTGTTTTTCCCGGACTCCGCGTAGACGTTCCCTTTCATAGTCAGGTCACTTCGACGTCAGTCAGAGACCTGACTATTGGGACTCCAGGATGGTTAGCCATTCGCGATCATTCTTACGAACCTGCCAATGAACAGTCAAGTTCAATNGCCCTTCAAGATGGCGACGCTCAAACGATTTCCGGGTCATAGGAGGAGGACGGAGGATCGAGAACATGAGGAGGCATATTGAGAAGCACCCAGGGTCTCAGAAAGTTAGGGTACCTTTTTGACTAACAGTCTGTTATCTTCTCAAACAATACCGAATATCAAACGATTTTTTAAATATCTGCTACTTCATGTGCGACCTCTACTGTGTTAAGAGCTTCGTCTTCATCGCCACAGAAACCTATGAAGCTAATACGTACTTTTTACAAATCTCTAATGCCTTCATCAATATCTGGGACTCGTACTTAAAGACCATTGGACCTTNTAGCCCGTTCCGTGGTGGGAAAGTCCAAATAGCCCCGGGAAAGACCACCTGTGAGGGAAGTGAGGAAGGAGTCGCTACCAACACGCGAGCGTGCCACCAGGGGGGCCTGCCACGTCTTAGTCAGCTCCTCGTGCAGCTCGGGAAAGAACGGAACCCGGGCCGTCCTCGGCTGCTTATCCGACGGACGCGCCGGGCACCAGTCATCCAGCCGCGAAGGGGCAGGCTGAGGTGGAATCTCCACCTCTAATCCTACCTTCTTCGTGGCGCGAGCTAGCACTTCCACAAACAGGTTATCGGAACGTGATCGCGCCGGCGTCTCTGCAGGCGCCACGACCATATCCTCCAACGCCGAGAGTGAGTCATCCTTCGATGGAAACTCAAGCGACTGATCGTCGTCAGATGAATCCAGCAAAGCATCAGAGTCTGGTGCTTTGCCGGAGAGTTCTAATGACCGGATTCGGTAGTGGATACTACGGGATGGAGACCCGAGATCGTCATCTACCCTATCCCCACGAGGGCGCCTCACCGGATTCTGCGGGTCGGGAAGCCGCGGCGTCCCGATCCTCGCCACGGGAGGGCGCTGTGGCTGCAGACGGGGTTTCCCGGAGGAAATCCCGTCTCTTCCGCAGCGTCACAATCGGCATGTGTTCACACACCGAGCACAAACTCGACACCCAAACAGCGGACGCAGCGCTCGTGCTCATCCGACGGCGACAGCCACTTACCGCAATCCGAGGATTTGCACAAGCGTGACTCCATCTTTAAAAGGACGTGTCGAACGCTTTGGAGCTCTTTCAGATAAAAACTCTTCGCCGACGTAACAAGGAGTTTTCAGCTGCTTCCGGGGTCTTTTCGGAGGAGCGAAAACCAGCTTGGATTACTGCAGAGTTCCAACGAAGAGCCTTATCGAGTTGGTTGCAGAGATGAAACGACGATCTGGCTTCAATCATCTGAAAAGGTATTTGCATGTGGCACGCCACCGCCCTTTTATACCAGCTGGTACGGGTCAGAGGTGGCATGCAAATTCATGCAGCCATTGAACTTGACTGTTCATTGGCCGGTTCGTAAGAATGAACGCGAATGGCTAAAGCATCCGAAGTCCCATAGTCAGGTCTCTGACTGACGTCGAAGTGACCAGACTATGAAAGGGAACACTTATATGTAGGGGTGGGCGATATGAGTTAAAATTCATATCACGGTATTGTCTCGTGTATCAGACGGAAAACAAAAAAGATAAAGAAAAAACAGTAAACAGCCACACAAATAAGGGAGAGGAATTTTGATTCTTTTAACTGACTTTCTTTAACTCTCGAACAGTAACTTGAATGATTCTTTTCGAGTCATTTGTTAATTTTTTACTGAATGCGGCACTGTACATTTGAACAAGTTGCGAACGATTCTTCTCGCTACAGAGTCTGCGCGGCTCAGCTCGTGATAAACGAATCGTTCACTGAGGAGACTCATTCATCCCGAGTCATATAAAAATGTCTTTATTTCGAACGAATCATTCACGAAAGACACATCACTACCATGGATCCGGTTGTACAGTAAAAGAGAAAAGGTAAAAGGTAAGTTGGACGGACTTGCGCAAGCTAAATGCAAAAAAAAAACTTTTAAACATATTATGAAAAAGTATATTTAAACTAGCAGAAAATATGACGAAGCATATCTCGCTCTCAGCTTCCCTGTTAATTTGTTGGTGAGGAGGAAAGACCTTGTGTTTCCTGTGCCTTAAAAGGCGTTGAAAGAGTCCAGTCATTCAAACTCCTGGGAGTCCACATCTCTGATGACCTTTCCTGGGCTGCCAACACCACGGCGGTGGTGAGGAAAGTCCAGCAGCGACTCCACTATCTGAGAGTGCTCAGGAGAAACCACCTGGAGGAGAAGCTGCTGGTGTCCTTCTACAGAGCTGAACTTCAAACAAACAAACTTTGAGCAAACAATCTCAGTCTCAGACCAACTTAAAGGCACTGTGTGAAGTCGCAAGAATATTCTACAAATACACCCATTGTTCATCAGTATCAAGACTTACTTGATTTACTTACTCAAGAGTATTACCCAATCAAAAGTAGGAAATGAGGCGTCTTCATAAAAAGTGTGTGGGGTGATTTGCATGAGACGCTATTTTACACACTGATAAAAATCCCTTATGGAGTCGTCTGTTTGTAAAGGAACCCAGTGTGTAGAGAACTTTTGCACTAACCTCGCCTCACATCTGGGTAATTCTGGGTCATTTTTTTTTTGCCGGGCTTTGGAGACGGTGGTTTTGTGACATGCCAGACACAGGGGGTGCTTCTCAATTCTTTATTTGTGCGTCCTCTCCTCGCTCCTTAGCTCCACCCCTCTAGGATGCGGGAGAAGGACAAGAGGAAAGGGCGCGAGGTCGGAGAAATCGAATCAAGCGAAATGACATGTCCTCGCTTCCTAACGCGTCACCTCAAAGCGTCGTCAATTAATGACGACACTACAGCTGGATCTTGATCGCACGTTGGATTATTTGATAAGAGAGATAATGGTATATGTTGTAAAGGTTTCAAACTCCACAAAATACCAAAGATGTCTTTTTTTTTTCATTTGATAAAATTCAAACGTCTACAACAGTTCTTGTATTTTAACAAAACAAACATTTGTGTATTACAATTGTACAACACACTGTACAAAAAACAACAGGCTACATACAATTGTATAATTAAATAAAAGTGATTTAAGTATATATTGAAGTTCATGAAGATGTCCCCTCATCAGTCCTATGTAGAAAGAATTTTACACAACAGTTATGAATGGCGTGAAATGTGTTTGTTTCAACTAAATACACCTAACAAAATCAATAAAGAAATATTTTACCATGACAATAAAGGCATTCAATTCCATTTAAAATTCAATTCAATTGAAAAGAATGTTATAAGAAACATTTGTTGATTTGATTTAAAAGCAATAAGCCACTAAAATAAACACGTAAAAACGTGATTAAAGTATACAATTAAAGTTTAAGTAAAGTTAAAGATTAAAGTACTAAAAATATATCGAAATTAAGCGGAATAAAAACATAACCAGCTATTACAAAAAGTTTGCACTCAATCGCGGTTGGTGAAGATGTGAAGAGGGCGGAGAATTCAGACGCGCGTCACGCTAAGTCGGTAAAACACTTCCGCAAAGCAAACACTGGTGTATCCTCGCTTATAATGCCTCCAGAAGCCTCCTCCAATTAGAGAATTGAGATGCCCTTCAAGATGGCGACGCTCAAACGATTTCCGGGTCATAGGAGGACGGAGGATCGAGGACATGAGGCATATTGAGAAGCACCCAGGGTCTCAGAAAGTTAAGGTACCTTTTTGACTAACAGTCTGTTATCTTCTCAAACAATACCGAATATCAAACGATTTTTTAAATATCTGCTACTTCATGTGCGACCTCTACTGTGTTAAGAGCTTCGTCTTCATCGCCACAGAAACCTATGAAGCTAATACGTACTTTTTACAAATCTCTAATGCCTTCATCAATATCTGGGACTCGTACTTAAAGACCATTGGACCTTCACTATTTAACGCTGTACAGTGCAAAAAATAAGCAGATAAAAAAGTAAAAAAGTACAAGGGACTTAAATCAAGTAGAATTATCTGCCAATGGAGTCAGAAAACTTGACTTGGTAAGACGGCTTGAACCAATTTTCTTGAAACAAGCGAATTCATCGTTTACTCTTAATTCCAAGATAGTTCATTCATCTTGTCTGAAATAAAATTGTGTCATTTCAATTGCATGCATTACGAGACGTCTCGATCCCTGACATATCCGGGCATTACGCAAGTCACCATAGACGCTCCACGTACAAATTAGTATTAAATGACAAACAAGGATTAAATAAATAAATCGTTTAAAACTGTATATTTTTGTATTTGTATATTTCTGTCTTCAATTTTATTGTAAAAAAAAAAAACCACCTCATGTTTAAATGCTAGATGATCGGAAAACACATTTCACTGCATGTGGTACGCATGTATAATGTGACAAATACAATTTGAATTTCAAAAAAAAAAGATAAAAAAATACGGGATTTGAAAACTGTCAATTTCGCTATCGCGCAATTTCCTAATTACAGGACGAACTATTACCAAAAATAAAACGGTAAAAAAAAAACTCAAGCATCTGCTAATTGCAGCAATATACATTTTAGTTCATTTGGAAATATGATACATTCAATGAAAAAAAAAAATCCCATTGACAAACACAAAACTCTGTAACAAAATTAAAACGTCTGTAGTTGAGCGAGTTCCAGAAAGAAGTTGAACTTTCCGTGGCACTTACACATTGAGTTTAAAGGTCAAGCATGAGGTCATTTAAGGTCACGTGTGGATCCATATATTCGAATAACGCACATAAAAGACAAGGAGTCTGGTAATAAAACAGACAGCAGTTTTATCAAAGTGGGAGACATGCGAGACGGTACAGCACGTGTAGGAAAAAAGGTACAAAAATATAGAAAAAGAGGCATTAAATAAAGCTAGTGAGAAAAGGAGACATTAAATAGCGCTAGGAAAGAGTGTTTCAGGTGTCTGAATGTGAGGCTTTGTGTTCGGCATCTGCTACAGTCTCTTCCTCTTCCTCCTCTTCCTCCTCNAGCAGTTTTATCAAAGTGGGAGACATGCGAGACGGTACAGCACGTGTAGGAAAAAAGGTACAAAAATATAGAAAAAGAGGCATTAAATAAAGCTAGTGAGAAAAGGAGACATTAAATAGCGCTAGGAAAGAGTGTTTCAGGTGTCTGAATGTGAGGCTTTGTGTTCGGCATCTGCTACAGTCTCTTCCTCTTCCTCCTCTTCCTCCTCTTCCTCTTCTGCGTCGCTCTGTTCTGCCGAGCTTTCGCACGACGTCGACGTGTCGNGATCAAACTCACGTCTGACTGAACTAGATCTGTCTGAGAATAATCTGAGAGACTCTGGAGTGAAGATTCTCTGTAATTCACTGAAGGATTCTCACTGTAATCTACACAAACTCAGGTAATTTTGCTCTCAGAAATTTCTCTAATATCAGAAAAGAATAATTTAATAAATTTAATAAAAAGACATTTAATAAATAAAACAAAGTGATTCAGAATTTTCAATTATGTTAGATTTGGTTTTATTGTCTGAAAGATCATAATTTTATTTAGAAAGTAAACACTTAAACATTTTATTTTATTTAAAGGCAAAGTGTTAGCGCAATCTCACAATAGTTTTAAATAAACATTTCGTGATACTCAAAGGCACTAGATTATTTTTTTTTATTTTACATTTAATGGATTTACAGTTTTAGTTCCAGATGAAGCTGAAAATAGTTTCAGTCTTGAAGTGTCAGTGATTTGTTCTTTATTATCTTGATGTTTCTGAACTGAGAGACTGAAGAGTGTCGTTGTTCTTCACAGTTTGAGACATTGTGGAGTGACAGAAGAAGGTTGTTCTGCTCTGACTTCAGCTCTGAGATCAAACTCACGTCTGACTGAACTAGATCTGTCTTATAATGAGTATCTGAAAGACTCTGGAGTGAAGATTCTCTCTGATTTACTGAAGGATTCTCACTGTAATCTACACAAACTCAGGTAATTCTGATCTCAAAAAAGATGCAAATAGAAGATCTAATAAACAAAGCAAATAAAATAAATGTTTTAATTGTTTCAATTTTAGTATTGTTGTAAAAATTACAAACTTTTTGTTTGTGAAGTTGCAGTAAAACAAGTTCCAAGTTTATTTAATTTTAATGTAAAGCCTTAAGTGGAATCACAATAGTTTGAAACATTTTGTACACTTTATTATCTAAAGTAAAACTAATTTAAAATTGAATAAAGCAACTAAACTAAAAAGAATAGCATTCTAATGTGTAGCATTATTGAAAAAAAGAAAACAAATGAAAAATACATTTTTAGAATTTTAGTTACAGGTGAAGCTGACAATAGTTTCAGTCTTGAAGTGTCAGTGATTTGTTCTTTATTATCTTGTTGTTTCTGAACTGAGAGACTGAAGAGTGTCGTTGTTCTTCACAGTTTGAGTCGTTGTGGTGTGACAGAAGAAGGTTGTTCTGCTCTGACTTCAGCTCTGAGATCAAACCCACGTCTGACTGAACTAGATCTGTCTGGTAATAAACTGAGAGACTCTGGAGTGAAGATTCTCTGTGATTCACTGAAGGATTCTCACTGTAATCTACACAAACTCAGGTAATTCTGATCTCAGAAAAGATGCAAATAGAAGATCTAATGAACAAAGCAAATAAAATAAATGTTTTAATTGGTTCAATTTTAGTATTGTTGTAAAAATTACAAACTTTTTGTTTGTGAAGTTGCAGTAAAAGAAGTTCCAAGTTTATTTAATTTTAATGTAAAGCTTTTAGTGGAATCACAATAGTTTGAAACTATTTGTACACTTTATTATCTAAAGTAAAACTAATTTAAAATTGAATAAAGCAACTCAACTAAAAAGAATAGCATTCTAATGTGTAGCATTATTGAATACAATTTGAATACTGTATAGGTGAAAACATGAAAACAAATGAAAAATACATTTTTAGAATTTTAGTTCCAGTTGAAGCTGACAATAGTTTCAGTCTTGAAGTGTCAGTGATTTGTTCTTTATTATCTTGATGTTTCTGAACTGAGAGACTGAAGAGTGTCGTTGTTCTTCACAGTTTGAGCTGGTGTGGAGTGAGAGAAGAAGGTTGTTCTGCTCTGACTTCAGCTCTGAGATCAAACTCACGTCTGACTGAACTAGATCTGTCAGGTAATAATCTGGAAGATTCTGGAGTGAAGATTTTCTCTGATTCACTGAAGGATTCTCACTGTAATCTACAGAAACTCAGGTAATTCTGTTCTCAGCAATTTCACAATAGTTTGGGGAAAAAACTGGGGCTTTAAAATAAATTACATTCCCTGTCATGTCAGTTTCTGTCTGTCTGTCAGAAAAACTGACTATGGGGCGTTCGAAGGGTCTTGATTCGTAGCTTTAGGTCTTTAAAAGGCAAATGAAGGAACATTCTGCATGATCTTGGATATGTCAACTTTGAACCAGAAATGGGAGTATAAAAGGAACACATGCGTCATGCAAAATACCTTTCTGATTAAAGCTGGTCGTATGCATTCACCCTTCAAAACCTCCAGAGAAAGACTCAAGCATTGGATTTAGTAAAACATTTCAGTGGTTTCTGCTGAATCCATCATTTCCCAACGCAGGTGAGAGCTCTCTGGAAAATTCCCGATTTGACTTCAGATGTGCTTGCTCCACAGTTTCACTGATCCCCCTCAGATGCTACTAGAGCGAGTGGTGCGCCCTCTTTCACCCGTCTGTGTGGGTGATCCCAACTGTGAGAATCGGCTACGCCCTACAATTCACTCGTGTACCGGGGCGTCCTCGCCACTCACCCGTGTGTTTGAGGGATGCCAAGGTGTTACAGTGAAGTGAACACACACAAACCCGGAGCAGTGGGCAGCCTAAGCCGTGGCGCCTGGGGGGCATGTGAGGTTAAGTGTCTTTCCCAAGGACACTTAGGGCAACACGACAGGATGGTTAGGTTTTTGAGAGGTGCTAGGAGAGTTCACCTTCCCAGATCTCCACCGACTCCAGCGTAGTGTTGGAAACCTTAGGCGTTTCCCTCCTCGAGCCACTCGAGAACACGAGTTTCAAGCTCTTTTCGTTTAAGACAGTCCCTCTTAATAGCGCTAGCTTAGGTGAAACTGATTGGGGTTGTAGAGGTGTTCTCTGCAGAACCTCAGTGCTTGACCTTTGGCCATGGTGATTAGAACGCAGTGCTGAGACCCAGGCGACGTTATGTGCCCAAAGTGCCCACTACCCCACTTAGAGACCAGGTAGTAACGTTGTAGGCTCTCCTCTGGGAGACCTGTTGTACCCAGTACGTGCGATCCGCACCTACGCACAGCTGAGAGCACCACACGCTCACAGCAGCTTTTTATCTGCAATGGTGGATGGCAGAAGGGAAATGCCATGACCAAACAGAGTTTGGTCAAACAAGTTGCCTTGCCCTCTGAACATCAAGGCGCATTCCATGAGGAGTGTGGACTCAACGTGCAGGGTGGCAAGAGGAGTCTCTCTTGCAGATATATGTAGAGCTGCCGGCTGGTCCACACCCAACACCTTTATGTAACTCTACAAGTTGGTTAGAGGGTCGGTATCCACGCAGATCTTTTACCCAGTGTAACCCTGCAGCATCCTCAGCCTCAGCAGCTGGAGCAGACCTCCGTTCCTGTCAGCCTTCTCTGGTCAGGTGAGAACACTAAACAGTTTGCTCAGCAGACAGACTGGCAGAGATCCCTGGTTACCCCATCCTGTGTTTCCTGTCACCAGTGCCTTCTCAGATTCAGGCAGCCCTCGCGAGAGTCCCTACACCGGTGTTTTTCTTTAAGGGAGAAGATCAAGAAAAAATAGATTCTTTCGCTCCCTCTTCTGGCCTCATTCTGTCCACAAAAGACCCTGGGCTTGTTCAAAGGGTCCGCCCCAATGGGCGGCCCAACGCTCACCACAAACTGCATGTTAGATGGTGGTCTCACAGTAGCCCATGTCAAGCTAAGCGGCCGTTACCCTTCCGGATAGGTCGGGAAAAGCAACTAAACAAAAAAATATATAATTCTCATATGTACTTTTTTAAATAAATTGTAAATTATAGACTGTAGGTTGAAAATAGCAATAAAAAATGAAATATTAGAATATTAGTTCTACTAGTTAATGTTGAAAGTCTTGAAGTGTCAGTGATTTGTTGTTTATTATCTTGATGTTTCTGAACTGAGAGACTAAAGAGTGTCGTTGTTCTTCTTCACAGTTTGAGTTATTGTGGATTGACAGAAGGTTGTTCTGCTCTGACTTCAGCTCTGAGATTAAACTCACGTCTGACTGAACTAGATCTGACTGGTAATGATGATCTGAGAGACTCTGGAGTGAAGATTCTCTCTGATTCACTGAAGGATTCTCACTGTAATCTACACAAACTCAGGTAATTCTGCTCTCAGAAAATGGAAATAATTCTGATAAAGCATTAAAAATCCAAATAAATTGATATAAAATTCAATTGTTTTAAAATCAACCATTGTTAAATGAAAAATAAAATATATGTCAAGTTGCACAAAGGCAAAAAACTTCAGCGCAATTTTACAGTTAAAACAAATATTTCAAGACTCTTTGGCGGCACACAATATGTACATTTTTATGCCATAAGTAAACATTTTTTTTAACTTCAAAAATAAATACAGTGTCACTCTGACTTTATGAAATTAATTTGTGCCGAGAGCTGTTTCAGTGCAGACACGACGCTGACGTCATCAGAATGTTCCGCACGGACAATATAGAGTCTTAACACGCAGTGAGAATCCTGCACTAAGTTATTTTCTATGAGCAGGGGAGTTTGTTAAAACAGAACAAGCAGAAGCCTCGTGTCTCTACCTCCGTCTTTCTGAACAGCGGTTCAGTGCCTCTGTTTGTCACCACTCTGACGCTTACTTCATATTTTGAAAGCAAGATCTATGAAACTAACTAGGGTTGTTGCCGTTTTTTGGTCTATTTGACGTACATGAAGATTAAACAAATGTTTTTTTTTTACACGTCTAGACGCGCATCTCCCTGCATTCTAGCGGTAATAAAACGATTCTTTCGTATCTCAAATAAATTTCAAAATTACGTGTTTCAAAATCAAAGTATTTGCTAGTTAAGACATTTGTAAGCCAGAGTACCACTGTAAAGAAATGAAAAGAAAATTACAGTGTGAAATTGAATAAAATACAAAATGGAAAAAACTAAACATTTTAATTGACAGTTGTGAAAATAGTTTCAGTCTTGAAGTGTCAGTGATTTGTTGTTTATTATCTTGATGTTTCTGAACTGAGAGACTGAAGAGTGTCGTTGTTCTTC
>SOMO01000970.1:9610-20658 GCA_028128575.1 Paedocypris carbunculus
AGTTAAGCTTGCAAAGGACTTGTAAAACTGATCAGAATGTAGTCTTCGCTACTAAACCATACCTGGAACTTGAGCAGAAAGTTCTCCTGAACAGGAAGGAGTCTGCAAACACACCACAGCACAACACAATTATAGATTCCCCAACACTTCCTCTCGATCTCCGGCTCCTGGTCCTTCCTCACCTGGCCATCTCCGACAGTCCCAGCTTCCCGTCTCCATTCAGGTCGAACATTTTCAGCTGAGGACACGAAGCAGGAATTAGATGGAGAGCGAAGGTTCCACCGATGGAACTATATGAACTCACTATGGTCTGCGTGTACTCATTCAGCTTCTTGTCGTCGTAATGTCTGTTGGCCTTCTTCAGCAGGTCCGACAGGAAGCCCTGAAGCCGAGGACTTTTATTAGTGAAGCTCCCATCACCAACACCATTACTCACGTCACGTACCTTCAGCTCATTGGACTCGATGTATCCGCTGCGGTCCGTGTCGTATTTTCTCCAGGCCTGAAACACAGGACACGTTACTGGTTCACTATGGATTACTGAAGAAGAGTTATGTAAGAATCATCTTGTTTTAAACCCAGTAGATTCGATTTTTTGGAATTAAACTGGGATTACTGGCTAGCCGACTGGTGTGGCCGTGTTTGTTACTGAAACCAACAGCTTAGTCATGTCCACATTTTGTCCGACAATCTCGCCCCTGTTTTTTACTCCGAGGTTTAACGGTACGAACGCGCCGTGTATTATTTAGAAAATCACCATGTCGTACAAATGAACCTCCATTAACCCAGTTCCTCGCACATACACAGTGTTCCTTTATGCATTGAAGGCCATTCATAATAAATAAAGCACTGCAAATAGAATTTTCCAGCTTGCTCTCTTTTCCAAACAGACGTGCGCAAAAACGCTGCGGCGATCACAAGATGTCTCAAGGTTTGGCCATGAAACAGATGTGTGAGATATCACGGCGTAGTGTTATGACTGCACAGAGTCTGGAAAGGTCCATCCACATCTCTTCTGATCAGAAATTCCATAAATCCAGCCAAAAAACAATTACAGTGTGTTTTAGTGTTGTACGTACGGCCATAAATTCGGCGCTGGATCCCACAAACTGTCTGAAGCATAATAGAAAGTTCTCTTCTGTTGGCAGAATCTGAGCCAGCTGAAAAACACCAACAGACAGAAATAGAATGAGAATGCGAAAACTAATACAGTGGAAATAAATCTACAATAACACAAATATATGTATACATATATTATAGGCACACACACACACACACACACACACACACACACACACANAGATAGATAGATAGATAGATAGATAGATAGATAGATATTTGTTATATGCAAAATGTGATTGTATTAATACTTCTACAGACTGTTACACTTCTTCAAGTATACCGTTGAAAAAACAGTGTTCTAATGAGGAGAATGTCGGCGAGAGGGATTTCAGCACCACGGACAGCGGCGCGGTGCTGCACAAAGCTCTTTTCCTGAGCAGCTTCGTTGCCTCACATTCAACCAATGGCTGGTGTCTGAGCGGAAGCCCGTGTATAAAGCCAATCTCTCTGGCTTAAGAAGCGCGTGCCTGTAAGATCTGGCCAGGGATGAGAGACCATTTCATGCTCGGGGTGATCTGGTCTGGCCTGAGCAGAGGAGCTCATCATTGCTGAACTGCTGAAGGGACACTAAACCATTCCAGACCTAAAAGTCAGTTAAGCTCTGAAACCATCTGTCCATGGCAAGTTCAACCTCTGAGTGCTTTGACACACAAACATGGGCTTGGAGGTTCCTTCCAATACGTGCGGTAAAACCCATTTGTCCAGATAAGAATGCACAGACGAAAACAAAGCTCAGATTTTAGGGGGGAAAAAAGCAGAAATAAACGGCGAAAGTAACTATCAAGTAGATCATTAGGAGACAATGATGAGAACAAAACGTATTTCCAGGTTTGTATATATGCTTTCATGGGATTGTCTGGGGATTCAATATCTGGGTCATAGAAGTGTGATTTATATGTAAATGTGAGCTAAGGAGATTCCGGAAGTACAGTGGCATATCGGTGATTGTGCCGAATGAATCTTTTTTTTAGAATGGATCATCAAAACAGCCATTTAGTAGCAGAATCCAGTAGTTGTGAATTTTACACCCACACACATATTTTATAATAGGATATTATTATGAACTGTTTGGTACAACAATGCTACAATTATTTTCTATTCTATAAAAACATCCAAATCTATGGTGACAATGTCCAAAATCAAACTGATGATAACGTGGCATTGTGAAAAAAAGCTCATTGACGGTATCAGTTTTTAATCACATCCAGCACATTGGAGAGAAGATCTCTCCATCAGAAGAGTCTGAACAAAGCTGCTGAAATCCTGCAAGGTTTCAAGATAAAGTGGAACTTTTAAGATTAACTCTGGGGAAACTGTGCAGCGTGAGCCAAACGTAGAGACGGGAATTTAGTGAGTTCATTCATCACCGACCAAGAGAATGATTACTTGCCCAAATAACCACACTTGGCTCTTTACCGTATTGGCTTTCAATAAATGAGATCTAATCTGGAGAATGGAGAAGAAAGGGGGGAAAAAATCCAAGTTGTCAAAGAAAAAAGATCTAATTACCATATAGATTTGAGTCCAATTTCGAAACCTAAATCTGAAATATCAAAAATAGCAAAGAAAAACCTCCATTGCATATGCGGCTGGATTATTTCCTGCTTGTTCCTGCTCATTTCATCCATGAATTCCTGCTGTTATTCTCATGGCTGTCACCCCCATCGCTTCATCCTTTCCTTCATCCCTCTCTCCCTCCACTCATCCTCTATCGGCCCCTCCCCTCATCATTCCACAATAGATGCCACCCTTTGGCCTCTCCTCCAAGCCCCTAATCCCCTCTCAATGTTCTCCGTATTCCTTCTTGACCTTCAAAAAAACGCCTTTTCGTCCATTTTTCTGTGAAACCTACCTCCGACATCTCGATCTTCCCGTCACCGTTCTCATCAAACTTTTGCATGAATTCCTGCATCCGGTCCTTGAAAGAAACATTTGATGGATCCTGAAAGCAAACGTGACAATCCCAATATTAAACTATACAATCCTCACATATTTCTCGCTTCCACATGTTTAAAGATCATTGTGATGGTGTGATGGAATAAACATCTAAAGTCATTCATTCGCATCGACAGAAGAAAATATCAGACAGATGGTATTTGTTCAGAGGGCAAGTGCATTAGGAAAGATTAATCTAGCATCTCTTTTAGTAACTCTTAATAACCAGATCTAACATACAGATCACCACTTATCAAGTTCAACTGTTTCTGACGGTTTTCTAAAAACATAATTAACCCAAGCACGTGATGTGTGTGACTCACCGCACTTTTTCGTGCCATCTCGAGCTCGCGAATGAAATGTTCCAGCTCCGTCCCTTCAATGCAGCCGTTTCCTGGAAAAAGGACCAAAAAATGCTCAATTAATGAATAAGAAACGTCCTGAAATCCCAAGATGCACAGACATGGGTCAACATACAATGCCCTGTGACCTTTAAAACAAGTCCAATATTGATTATGGTTATGGTTAGGGTTAAGTATCGGTGTGTGTAAGGAAATGATGCCACTTCACCTTTTAACATATTTTTCAATATGGTTTGTTTTCTTGGAGACCAAATGTAGGATGTGATTGGCTTCACTTGTTAGACCAATCACGTAATCTAAAACCAAGAACATGGCCTGGCAAGATAGAAATCTAATAAGAAAATCTAATTTTAACCACTATAAGTGGAGTACACAACACTCTCGGCTCTAATAGTAAAGCATCTGGTCATCTGGTCAGTCTAATTCTCCAATGGTTGTAGGCGAATTTCAGCAGGTCAGTCTAGAAGACCAGTTGGTCGATTAGATAATCCAGCTGTCAGCTTTTCCAGAACGAAACACCAGCTTGACCAGCTGAATAACAGCTTGATCCAACAGGGTAACACATCAAATGTGCCAAGCTCGAACACAACCAACCAATCGCCAAACAAGAACATAATTAGAGATGGGCTGTTTTTTTTTTTTGGGAGAAACCTCACTCAACCTTCTTCTCTCCACACTCATCATCCTCAGTCTCAGACACGTTGACAAACAAATCAATCGAAAGGAAGAATTCCATTCCAGAGTGAAATCAATAATGCCAACAACGCCCGGGGGGCGTAATTTACAGACCCCGAAAGCGCGCGCACACGCCTGGGAGACGTTAAGAGACGAGGGCAGGCAATCATCCCACTGGCGCTTTTTCAATCTCCCTGAATTATTCAGCAAAAGACGCTTGTGCGTAAAACTGCATTGCACACACAGGACAATTCCGAATGAGCTACGACTGCCGTATATACGTGTTGACATGTCTTTAGAAAACCAATTATCCCGGGCAAATTATGCAGGAGTTTGGGGGGAAAATGCCAGAATAATTTGGCCAGATTAAAAACGATAGATTTTTTATCACTATTTCATCCGGTGCTTAGTTCGTCTAATCACTGTTGTCTTCAGTTTTCCCAATATCTCCGGGACAAACTACACAAACACTGACTGAAAAGCGTGAGAAAAAAAACAAGTTAAAAAAGCAAACGAAAATAGAGAATTTGGGCATTAAACCCATTATTGCGCTGAATATCAACGAAATGTAAAATTTAAAATGTTAAATAAAAATGCAACAACCGTCACAGATAAAGCCAGTGGAATCACTCGAACGCGACTTTAATCTACAAACGCAAAGTAGTTTGGCTAAATTGAAAAAAAAAAAAATGTCCCAGGACGTTCCACTCACCATCAGCGTCGTATTTGTTCCAGATGTCGATAAACTGGGAAGCGGTGAGTTCCGCCAAGTGCAGAGGAGGGAGTTCGCCTGCTTTGTTCGCCATTTCGTCCGTTTAGCTCTTCTTTTGTAAATTTCAGGAGAAAACAAGTGTGTGTGAAGCACGCCTGGACACCTCTGCCACTCACTGTAAGTAGCCCGACAGATACAGCAGTTTTTAACCCCCCCCTGCGGTTCCCACACCGGCCTGAAGGCGGCGCTAGAGCCACCAAAGCAGCATCAAAGCACATTTAAAACCTCCGTCGAGAAGCATCGTTGAAGGATTATGGAAATGCATTCAAATGCTCGACAGATCGTGTGTGCTCTTACGCTTCAACCACCAGAAAATAGCATCAACGTTCCCTAACGCATATTGACAGTCATCAACTAAAGACCTTATAAACGGTAATTGATATCTATTATCCGGTTAAGAAGATCAAAATTAGGAGAAATGATTAAATGAATGGCCATTTCTGTTCTATTAAATCGTAAGGAAAAACGAATAGCTGAGTAGAACTTTGAAATGTATATAAAGCAAATAGATTAGATGTGTATTTAAAGCAAATAGAGTGCTCCAGAATAAATATGCAGTAATTTATAGTATTGTTCTGCCAAAGAACGAGATGTTCATATAAACTTTTTACCCACTTTAATCTAAGTGATGGTGCAAATCTAAGCGACTGTGCTGCTTTTTTCCCCCTCGCTCCCCGCCCCCACTTTTCTACGATTTGACCAATAACTACATTAATCTATTTATAGACAAACGCCAAGGAAAAACATTTGAAGCAGATGAAAAAATATTATAAAGGCGGTGACAGTATCAGAGAAACAATAGAGCTTTAGTTAATGCATGTGATTATATGTTTCACTGCATATTGTTACGAATTACTGTAAAATGTACGTAAATAAACGTAAATAAATAAGGGGAAAAAAACGAAGTAAAAACTAAAGACAACTGCCAGTCGCTGGTCACTGAATTTCCTAATGTACATAATCCAGATTGAATTGATGCTCTAAAACGGAGCTTATATTATATAAACTGTTTCTCATACTTTAAGCAATATTTTGTTTGGGGGAATTACTGTAACACCGAGATGATTTATTTTAAACACTGACCTAATTTACACAACTGACCAAATTCTCAATGTGAATTTCTGTATCACAGTTTTACAAAAGAAACGAGCAAAAGTTAATTAATATTTTAGCGCAAGCATGTGATAACCAGCTACAGTAACAGAAGCCAGATGCATTAAATAATAAATACAGCGCTCACACACACACACACACACGCTCGCACGCACGCACACCTAAACACTGATTAGTTGCAGCATGTGGCCATAAAAGATGACAACAAAATTCAGTTTAATAATTAATATTGGCAATTTTACATAACGTAAACAAAGCTAAGGGACCTCGGAAAAAGCCGGAATGGCTCAGTCAAGAATGAGTGTGATTGAAGATGCAGCGGTTTCGATAAAAGGAATAATCTCGTTTTCATCCTATGTAATCCATGTAAAAGACCACATGCAGTATACGTGCTTGAGCCGCTCCAAAGACGGGATTAAGGCTGCCATGTCTAACATATTTACGTGATCTGTGATGAGAATGATGTCACCATCAGCCAGGCTCTTCCTGCTGCATTTGTAAGCATCTAAACCAGCAGAAGTCAGCAAAGACCAGACACGCACAGGGAAAGTCAGCTTCTGTACACACTCAAGTATGCATGGACGTGCGCAGTCACGGCACTTCCACTGCGCTCGGGCTCAACGCACGTGAAAAAGAAAAAACGTAAAGAAAATCAGAACTCAAAAATGTATTCCATTCATTGGCCAATCCCACGGCTTCGCGACAAAATGCAAGTCAGTGACAGGTTCATCTGAAAACCTTGACAAGATGCAAGACACCCGAAGTGACGGAGAGAGTAAGCGCTCCATTGAAACGTAAACAGCTATACGTGACTGATTCTGGTCTGGTGACAACAAAACCCGCTAAGCCAGATTAAAAAATCCAGCATGAATCGTTTAAACTCGCCTGGGCAGAATGAAACACTTTTTCTAATGAACTAAATCTCTTTGCGATGAAACCAGCCAATCAGGTGGCGGGATGCTGGAGTCGTAGATGTCGGTTCTGACAGACCCATCAGTTAAACGTTTCACATGAATGGATTTCATTCCGCTGGATTAATTGAGAGTAACATTGGACGTTGACTTTGAGAACGTCTGATAAAATTCTGTAGACGTGGCACATGTCAAGATTTTAAGCGAAGGCCATTATTGTGAAGAATCACATGCTCACTAACATGAGAATATTTCTCAGACGCCTATAATCCCACATTTAAGTGTTTGTGCTCGTTAAAAATAAAAGCCTAATAGAAAAATTGAGTATGTGTCTATGGACATAAATCTGAAAAGTCGATGAATATCTGCCAAACGCTGAAACTGTCCATGGTGCTGAAATGTCCTATACCACTAATGGCTCAGCAGTTGCCTTAATGCACAGTGTGCAAAAGGTAATTTAATTCAGTAATTTCCTATAGTCCCACATTATGCACTGCTCGGGTGAACAGCTCCTCTTTTACATCACAGAAAGAGCTTTTAGAGCTCAAAAAGTCAAACTTAAGAACCATTTCAGCACGGATGGACTGAAAAAAGTAAAAGAACTGCTTAAACCAGCCCAAAAACGGCCTTTTGTGGTCTGTGTGTTATCGTGGTCAGTCGGTTGGGTGGTCTTAGGGGGGATTTAGGCACTTGGTCAGTTGAACAGAAAAGTTCTGCTCTAGAAGAAAAAATAGACTTTGTACAGTTGAACAGACTTCTAATCGTTTCAAAAACCTCAGCTTGTTTGACAGAGTCCTTTTTTAGAATAATTAGAACATTAAAAATAAATCAATCTTTATACAAAAGTTAGACAGACAAATATGTCACAAGGCAATACAAGTCTTTATATAAATATAATAACATATAAAAAATATTTATCACTTGAAATCTGGAATGCAATTACCAATTCAACACAAAATCAACAACTAGAATTTAGCCAAGTGTTTGTTTCAGTTCGTGTCACTCTCAGTAATTTAGCAGATTTAGCAAAAACTCATAAATACCAATAATCTCATTTTTGCAGATTACAGAAACGGTTTAGTAGATGTGTGCCCCAGTTAAAGCCCAGCAACGTTTAAGATAAAACAATGCATTATTATAGGGATTAAAGCTGCATAATCAGGAAAACTTGCGTTTACGTGTCTAACTATAATGACACTAATATGACGGGAAATAAAGTGTCTTTCTGCTTATGGAATGATAAAACACAAATTAAAAACCCAATTTTGCATTCATAACACACACATCGTGAATCAACAGAGAAGTTAGAACTCTGTGAAGTCATCAAGCTTAATCTGTGAAACCTTTCTGATAAACCAGGCACCGCGACAACCTTCACAAACATAACTTTTAATAACTAGAACAAAAAACAGTTGATGCCACTTATTTTAAATACGTATAAAAAGCCCACTTCAAAAACGAGAGTTTCTGTATACTTAAACAAATTATCTAATAAACCGCGATATGCAATCCAGGTACCGATGATTGAAAAAATCTGCTTTAAAAGGATAAAAACGGCATCATGATATGGCCTGGAGAAGAAGCTCCGAGTGGATTATTCAACCTGCCACAGCACGTGCAGCCGCTGCCGGACCACCGCGTTATTAAAACACAACAGGAAGTGAGGTAAATCTCCTCTGCACAGTTCCTCCATAGGCACAAACTGCAGAACCTGCCGTCCGGGTTGGGTGGTCTTCATCCTGTCCAAAACGTCCCTGAGAAGCTCCATCAGAGGAGGATGAAGCGGTGACGGCGTGAACCCGGTGCAGACGAGAGCGGCTGAAGGACACGCGGACGACAGGTGGAATGTGACTTTCCTGAAGCACAAGTGGAGCGAGAAGACCAGGCCTGCGGTGAAACGCGTCAAAGCCGAAAGCAAAGGAACGACGAGGCTGGAGCCGCGAACAAGCTTCTGTAGAGCGGAAACCAGCGACTCCAGAAGAAGCAGCTGATAGTCTGGATCGCCGTCGTGCAACGTGCTACGCTTCATCTCACCACCGAGCGGTCCGGGCAAAACCTCCAGCTGGAGCCCACCACCTCCAATCCCGGGGTCACACCAGGACGGGCTTCCCAGCACCAAACACGACGTGACATCAGGAAGGCTGCGAATCTTAGATAACACTTCTGGAGGAGACAGGAAGCTGCAGGAGCTGCAAGCAAGCGTCGCCCTGTCACAACCACTCAAGTTCTCTTCCACGGCTTCGTTCAAAATGTCTAGCAGGTCTTGGTCACAGAAAAAAGAAGTGCAGACTTTGGGCAGGACGGCTCCTTCCAGACAGAACCAGGCGTTTAAATCAACCTCCGCTGGAGGACCACTGAGAGCCACGTCACATCCCTCCATCCCAACACGATGCCTTTCAATCTCCAGCCCGTAATTTGCTCGGAGGAGGTGCTGCTTCCATCCCTGGAGCCGCATCTCCTTGCGCTGATTGAAAGAGCCGACTTGCTTCCTCTCGCACGCCTTCACCCATCCCGGGACGCCACCGCGGCAAACCCAGCGCTTCCGAGGGAGGTAGGTGACGTCAAACCTCTGGATGTAGAACTCAGCAGCACATTCCCGAAGCCGCTCCAGTCGGTGTTGCTGGTCCACACTCATCTGCGAAAAAAGCCTGAGGTTCTCCTGGATGGTGTCGACCTGGCACGCGTGGAAAAAGCCGCAGATCTCTTCGTGCTGCCGGAGGAACGAGGCGGGAAGGCAACGCAGGGGAAACAGAGCGGTGGAGGTGATGTCGGGCCCGTAACTGCGGATCAACTTTGCCAGCAACGGCCGAACGGATTCTCTGGCCTGGTAGTCCAGACACACGACATAGAGCTCCGAGTTTCCCGCCTTGCTGGTGGCCGGCTTGAAGACGCCGAGGGAGCGGAAGCAGCAGGCCAGGAGGTAGAGCAAGCAGACGGAGGAGTGCTCCAGCAGCGTGAACATCTTCAGCACCAGCGAGCCGCCCCGTCCCAGCAGCAGCAGAGCGCAGACGGCCTCGCAGTACTGAAGAGGCGCCACCGCCCGCTCCTGCTCGCCCGGATCGCCCTGGCAGTCGAAGCTTCCATCCGCCGTCACCAGGTCCACGCTGCCCATGTTGGCCACGAACCTGGGCAGCTCCAGCAGATGCTTCTGGAGCATGATGTCTCCCGTGTTGTCGGAGCCGAAGAACCACCACGGCAGGGTGCGTGTGAGCAGTCTGTCGTCTGTAATGGTGCGGGCGCGGCTGTTGGCTTCATAGTAGGGATTCAGAGTGTTGGCCACCCAGTTCCAGTCGCAGGGCACGGCGCTGGTCTTCAGGAAGTGGTTTAAAGCGCATATGAAGGCACCGGGAGCTTCGCACAAGTGCACGGAGTTCAACTCGCCGCTGGCCAAAGCCCTGTTGGGAAGAACTTGAAACGTGCCCAGAATCTCGTAGAACTTCACCCAGGCTTGTGTGCAGAGCTCGGCGTTGGTGGTGGCGCGGACGTGGCTGGCGACGGTGCCGGCTCGGTTGGTGGAGCAGGTGTGTTGGTGCCAGACGGAGAGATCGTTGTCGCTCAGCTGGTTTTTCACGAGGTTGAGCGACTGCTTGAGTTTCTGCAATGGTGGGAGACTCACGTGAGGATGGCACAGCGCCAGGTTCGGGTCGGGCAGGGTCCATTCTTCTCCAGGTGGGCACACATAGGTTCTGACCTTGTTGAAGAGCTGATGCACCTCTGCAAGAATCTCGTCGCCATCGTCGTAAGATTCGGACTGATCTGCTTGAGTTCTTTTCCTCGTCCCACGGGCCCGCTTCATGCTGCAGGCCTTTGTGGAGACGCATCAATCATCCACAGAACTGGAAGAGAGAGGAAAATTGGGTTGTTTAATTGATACAACGTGGAACAATAAGGAGAGGAATTAAACGCTTTGTTGCTACAGGTCTGAGATAATTGAGGAGATGTTAGCGCTGATGCTCATCGAATCAGATTTACACAAACGTATGACTCAGCAAGTCTCACACACGGGATTCTGCGTTTGTTCAATTTATTCAATTGACGCACAATCAAAGCTGTAGACAAAAACGGGGAGCATTCCAAAACCACAGTTACACACTTACAATGATGACTTATTGCTCTTTTTTTTTTCAAAATTTTTTTTTTTGAAAAAAAAAAAAAAAG
>SOMO01000971.1:4671-16516 GCA_028128575.1 Paedocypris carbunculus
AGAGAGAGAGAGAGAGAGAGATCTAAACAGTCATCTGATCTTCACCCAGGCTTTTGTAGAGCGTTGCTACGGCCTGATTCTTCGCCATGTCCATCAGGCCCCGCCCCAGACAGAAGTGAGGGAACAGCAGCAGAACCTGCTTCACGATGTCGTTGATCCGATTGATGTTCTGTGGACAAGCACAACATCCTCTAACGTCTCCAAATCACATGACGCCAAACCACCAACCAACGGAGGCGTCAGCTAACTCGTGCTAATCCGCACTAGCCTGCGAATTCTGAAAGTCCTGGATCTGAGAAGAGAGTCAGTCAGTCGTAGAACTTTGCCTGGTTATTCTTTAGCGCTCTTGTTAGCATCGTTGCTAGGTAAGCCTGTTAGCATTGTTAGCTTTCTTTTAAAAGTGCCTCAGCATTAGCATCGTTCTAATTCTTTGAAAGACTTGTTGGCAATCTGAGCTTTCTTGAGTTCTTTCTTAGCATTACACGTTAGCTTTATCTAAAACAATTGGGTTCTTAGCATTTATTGTTAGCTTTCTTTAAAAAGGGCCATTATTAGCCTTACTTGTTAGCATAGTTAGCTTTCTTGAAAGATGTGTTTGTTAGCACAAGTAGTTTGTGTTGTTTGTTAGCATAGTTAGCTTTCTTGAAAGAGGCGTTTAGCTTGTGCTGTTAGCATAGTTAGCTTTTTTGAAAGAGGCGTTTAGCTTGTGTGGTTTGTTAGCATAGTTAGTTTCCTTGAAAGAGGCGTTTGTTAGCACAAGTAGTTTGTGTTGTTTGTAAGTATTAAGAGTTTTTTGATGTTGTTAGCATTGCCTTCTAGCTTGGATTTAAAGTGTTTGCTAATGTGTAACTGGCCCAGCAATAAAACCTTCATATTTCCTAAGAACAAAACCTAAAAATGACAACAGCTTTCTTAGCGTGTCACGGTCAGTTCCCTGTGTGTGTGTGTGTGTGTGTGTGTGTGTGTGTGTGTGTGTCTCTCACCGGGTCGTCGAAGAGCTCCATGATGAAGGTGGCCACGCTGCCGTTGATGCCGATGAAGAGGTTGATGCTGGTCAGAACCACGTAGGCCGTGCTGGGGACGCTGAAGAGGAAGGAGGCGGGATACATCATCGGCGTGATGGACCACCTGTCACACACACACACACACACACTGAAGCCGGGCCAGCGAGGACACTAGAGGTCTAAGGTACTTGAGTAAATGTACTTCGTTAGTTTACTTAAGTATGTTTCTAAAATATCAAAAAGTATCAAAAATATAAGCAACTTTTACTCTCTACTCCACTGAAGTTCTGATTGAGTAACTGTACTTTTCACTCCACTACGTTTGATTTGACATGTATCGTTACTTGTTACATTTTGATTGTGTGTGACGAACCGTAATCGATTTTTATTGCGGTTAATTTCTTGGCTGAACGAGGTGATTTTGCCGTCTGTAGTCTGCTGAAGATACTGGAAGCTTTTTGTGACTAGAAACCACTAGAGGATTTTATGTCAGATTTTACCAGAATATTCTTTATTTCTTTATTTTTTTTTTTTTTTTTGCCATTTTTTAATCATGGAGGTGTTAAATTTAGTTTCTGCAAAACCTCATGAATAGAGTTTTTTGACATTTCTTTGTTGTTGTTTTTTTTAGCCTAAATTCACTATGAGTAAAATACTTAAGTTCTTTTCAAATTCAAGTCTTTTTATTGTGGTGACTTTTTACTTGTATTGCAGTAAGCTATATAGTACGTATCTCGTACCCGTACAGCAGCAGCAGCAGGATGAGGGGCGGCAGGTTCTCCGCAGACACGTAGGCTTTTTGTTGGAAGCAGAGGAAGATGATGATGACGATGATGCACGGGACGATGTAGTTACACTGGAACGGCAACGGACGAGCGTTACACTACATCCCTCCTCACAGCTCATCTGTCCATCATATCTATCCATCTCACTCCCTTCCTAACCAAACGTCTATCCATCTGCTCCACCACCTCACCATCCATCCATCCATCCTTTCCTCCATTTCTCTTCACAACCAAACTGCTATCCTCCCATCCTTAACAAAAATTGAATAATAATAATAATAATAACGTTTAATTTTAAGGTGCCTTTTGACGACTTTCTGACTATCATCTCTCAATCCGCTCAATCATCCATCCATTCATTCGTTCATCTCTTAACCCAAACTCTGTCATCCATCCATCCTTATCAAAACTTTATGTCTATCATTTCTATCTAGTCCATGCATCTGTCTATCGTCTCTCTCTCTTTTTGACCAGACTCTGCCATCCATCCATCCATCCATACTTTCTGTCTATCATTTCCATCTATTGTCTATACATCCATCTGTAATCTCTCTCTCTCTTTTTGACCACTCTGCCATCCATCCATCCATCCACCAAAACATTGTCTATCATTGCTCTCTATCGTACATCCACCCATCTCTCTCTCCATTCACTCAATCATCCATCCTTCCATTCCTCCATCTCTCTCCTTAACCAAACTGCCATCGGTCCATCCACCAAAACATTCTGACATGTCTATCTAATCCATGCATCCATTTATCATATCTCTCTTGTAGACCAAACTCTGTCATCTATTTATTTTTATCAAAACTTTTTATCATTTCTTTCTATCGTACATCCATCCATCTCTCTCTCCATCCGCTTAATCATCCATCCATCCATTCCTTCATATCTCTTCTTAACCAAACTCTGCAATCTATCCATCAGTATCCATCAAAACTTTCTGTCTGTCACTTCTCTCTATCGTACATCCATCCATCTCTCTCTCTCCATCCGCTCAATTATCCATCCATTCCTTCATAATTTCTATCTAGTCCTCTCTCTTCTTGAACAAACTCTGCCATCCATCCATTCATCCATCCATCAAAGCGTTCTGTCTATCATTTCTATCTATAGTCCATGCATCCATCTATCCATCTCACTCTCTTCTTAACCAAACGTCCATTTATTAATCGATCTATCCGCTCAACCACCTCATCATCCATTCGTTCATTCACTCCATCTCTTTTCTTAACCAAACTCTACCATCCATCCACCAATTCACCAAAAACTGTCGTCTATCATTTCTATCTATAGTCCATGCATCCACCTATCCATCTCTCTCTTCATGACCAAATGTCCATTCATCCATCCTGCTCAAATCATCAAACCATCCATCCACTCAATCCTTCACCTCACTTCTTAACCACTCTTCCATCCATCCATCCATCTTAATCAAAATTGTCTATCATTTCGCTCAATCATCCATCCATCAATCTCTCTCTTCTTAACTAAACATCCATTGAATTATCACAACATCAATACATTCTTTCTTCCATCTCTCTTCTTAACTATTCTGTCTACCATCCATCCTTATATCAAATGTGTCAGTCTATCATTTCACTATCATTCTGTCATCTAAACTATTCTATCCAACCATTTATCTATCCATCCATCCAACCATCCATATCTCTATCCATCCAACCACCCATAACTCTATGCATCCAACCATCCATATCTCTATCCATCCAATCATCCATATCTCTATCCATCCAATCATCCATATCTCTATCCATCCAACCATCCATATCTCTATCCATTTAACCATCCATATCTCTAACCATCCAACCATCCATATCTCTATCTATCCAACCATCCATCCACCTCTCTTTTTACAAGAACCAAACTCAATCGTATCTGTCTCAACAAACAACATTTTTCTCATCTATATGTAGAAAGTAAAGAAAACAGTTAATTTCAGGACAGGCATAATCCTTGGCTAGCAGCTCTTTGAGGTCTGACTTGGCGAGGCTGAGAGTGACCGGGCCGGAGAGATGAAGGCCAGAAGAGCTCGTCCGGCGCTGAACTGATGGTGTTTTAACGAGCTTTTAATTAGCTATCTCAGCTATCCGGGGCCTCATCCGTCTCCGGAGCGCCGCTGACGCACCATGTCCCAGGCGAAGTTGGCCAGCCAGTAGATGGCGGGATTCACGCCGCTCACAAACTGCAGGTGCTTGGCTTTGCTGACACGCTCCTGGATGAGGAAGAGGACGAAGCTGGCCGGGATGAAGGACATGGCGAAGATCACGCAGATGGCCACCACCACGTCCGTGGACGTCGCCGCCCTGCGCACACACACACGGGGAGATGGTGAGGAGCGTAACGGCGTCCATCACCAACCATCTGCATTCCAGATTCCTCACGCGTCTCGGGCGAAGAGTAACGAGGAAGATAATGGGGAAGTAATGCCACTTCCTGCCGGTTTACCTCAGCGCAAACTAATCAACGGCCAGAACTCAATCGCCGTTTGTAATATTCTCGTCTGTTGAGTTGTCGCCGCCTAATTGAAAGCAGAATGAGTCGATTCCGCTCTGTAATTAATCACATTAGAAACGTAAACTCGTCTCGTTTCGGCAGAAAGCGCGCGGGAATAATTCGAGACAAGATGCGACATTTATGCGGCTCGTGTTGGAGAGCGNTGCTATTTGAAATGTGGGCGGGGCTGGGGGAGGGGGCGTGACGTCTAACTTCTGCCGAACGCACTAAAACAAAGGAGGCACAATGTATCAAAAAGCTAAAAAATACGGAACGATATTTCGGACAAAATTCGTAAGATTTGGCAAATTCGCAATTGCGTTTACGATGTGTGCTAAAGTGCAAACGCTAAGCCAACGATCAAACAAAAATCTAATTCAGCCAATTGTCTTTGCATCATGAACCTGCCAATCAGAANGGAGGCACAATGTATCAAAAAGCTAAAAAATACGGAACGATATTTCGGACAAAATTCGTAAGATTTGGCAAATTCGCAATTGCGTTTACGATGTGTGCTAAAGTGCAAACGCTAAGCCAACGATCAAACAAAAATCTAATTCAGCCAATTGTCTTTGCATCATGAACCTGCCAATCAGAATCAAGGGGCGGGGCTACTACACAGTGGGCGTGGAATTATGCCAAGCCTTTCGCATTAGCGTTTGAATTTGTCCACACCGAGCGCATCGTAAACGCGAATGCAACCATAATTCTCGTAAACTTCGCTAAAAAATTCGCAAAACTCGNAGCCAACGATCAAACAAAAATCTAATTCAGCCAATTGTCTTTGCATCATGAACCTGCCAATCAGAATCAAGGGGCGGGGCTACTACACAGTGGGCGTGGAATTATGCCAAGCCTTTCGCATTAGCGTTTGAATTTGTCCACACCGAGCGCATCGTAAACGCGAATGCAACCATAATTCTCGTAAACTTCGCTAAAAAATTCGCAAAACTCGTACGAACATCGTTCCGTAAANCCGACTGAACGAACGAACGCAAGGAGCGTGTATTTCCAGGCAAGCGGCAATCCATCTGTTGCTTCCCGAACCACTCTTCAGTTACGATCTGCAGACACAAAACACGCTCTGGAAAACGCTAAACTGCTCAGAATCCAGCTTTGGTGGGAAATAAATATTGGCTTAATCCATGAAACCAGATCGCCTGCGTTTAACGAGAGCGAGTCCTGAGGCTCCGCACACGCACTGAATGGCCCTTTATCTTCTCAGGTGCACGAGCGAAGAGCATTTGAACTGGGGGAGCGTGTGGGATTGAGCCTGGCCTTTAGCAGGTGGAATCGCCGCGTTCCAAGTCGCCACGGCAAACGAGGACAGCGGGGAACACGAGCTCCGGGACGGTGAGGAGACGAGCGCCAGTGCACCCAGTTAGTGGGCACGATTCATCGCTAAAAGATCGCGATCTCGATTCACCCCCCTCGCGATCTTAATCCAGCATTTATACGATTCTGACAAACTCTCTGATCTACCACCAGCGGTTTCTGTCTGACACTCGTCCACTCACATCCAGCGAAACTCAGNAAATAATTAAACTCTTTATTTTACAATTAGTTCCACACAAAGCCAGAACCATTTCAAACACCAGCACGACATTCCGAGACCTAATCGGCACCTGATTTACTAATCACATGACTTTATTACACATTCGGACTCTTTATTACACAAACAACTTCCTCAGGCCGCTGGACAGACGAGGCCTGTAAATATAGACCTTCGTCCTTTACTCGTCCTCCTCACACTTCCAGCCGAGCCGGACCGGACCGCAAAAAAAACGAGCACTTCCTGTTAGAGTACAGTACTTCGGTTTGAAGGCATCTACGACTTCCTCCTCAGCTTTAATGGACGTGACGACTCCATCACCTGAGCCTCGGGAAGAGTCTGATGAAGAGGATCATGCTGATGAAGGTGAAGGACACCACGATGAGCATCAGCCACAGGAACCAGTTGACGGACTTCTTGGCGTGCTGCTCCAGACGGTCCGACTCGATCTTCAGCTTCTCGAAGTTGACGTCGGCCTGACGCATGGACTGACTGAGAGTCTGAGGAGCGGCGAGAGAAGCTGCGTGAAGCTGCTGCTGCCCTCTAGTGGCCAAATACTCTTATAGGCTCACAATACACCATCGTGAACATATGAACATTAATATTCCGTTAGTCTTTCTGGAAAATATGTTTTTGTTCTTAAAGTGAAGGCTAAAGAAAACTACTCAATTTTCTTTGCAAATGATGCAATTCACGTTTTAAGACTATTTTTATATGATGTAAAATCTGAACAATTAACACACGNGTGTGTGTGTGTGTGAGACCTGGTTATCCTGCTTGATGATGTTCTGCGCGGCGAGTGTGTTGTTCTTCAGGTTGCGGGCGAGGCTCAGCATGTCATTGGCCAGCTTCTCCTGCAGACTGTGGTGATGCTGCAGAATGGCGTCGAGTTCTGCGGCCGACTGGCGCTCGTCTACCGGAACGCTCCTGACACGGGAAAACAAGAGCTCGGATTCAGAGGAGGAACGCCATCGGGAAACCGCCGAAAGATTGGCTTACTTCCTGTGCCGCACGTCCGGCTCGAACAAACCTGCGGAAACAGAAAAAACGTGTTAATATATCTATAAAAGTCGAACCCTGTCCGTTCTGGAGCCCACACGTCACCATTCAGAGCCATTTCTGCCATTAAGAATGAATGGTGGATAATACAGCATGGTTGTCATTGGCTTTTATGCTCAGGGTGGCCTGCTTGAATTTTTCAGCAAATTTGTTACGCCTGTGACAAACTAATTTTTGGCTCTCCATTGAAAATAGTTTGCCAGGTGCCATTAAGAATGAATGGTGGGTTTTGGCCATTGCCACGCCCACAGGGTTAAAGTTACAACAGGATAACAATTGGCTTTTATGCTCAGGATAATTATTCAGTAAATTTGGTACGCCTGGACAACTAACAAATTTTGGCCCCTCCCATTCAAATGTGCTAATCGTTATACAGGGGGCGCTATCAGTGCGATTTGATAATATCCTCTACTGGTGGTTTTACAACTTCGACCGCGTTTGACGTGGCGTGTGCGAATGAGAGCAATTTTAAGATTTGTGTTTTTGAAAAATGTAAAGGCTAAATTTCCCAGCTGTCGTATTACTTGAAAAAAAATAAATAAATAAATCGCCATTTAACTTTTGGTCAACCACGTCTCTAGGTGTCTGTGTATTTTCACCTTATTCGGTCAAACTCCCCATGACTAATTCGTTCAAATGCGTGTCGTGTAAAAACGCACAATTTTCCAAAGTGGGACTTTGAGCCAAGATGGCCGACTTCCTGTTGGTTTGGCAGAGTCAACCCGATAGGCTTTTTTCCTCGTCCCCACATGATGAACGTGTGTACCGGTTTTCGCGAGTCTGCGATGAAAAAAGTCCCATCGGCCCAATGTGTTTTCATTTTCAAGGGGGCGCTGTTGAGCAATCATTTTTGGTCGGTCAAAAAAACCCTATATTTTGTTCGGAATTATGAGACAAATAAAATAACGTGATTTGACGTGTTCAAGGGGGCAATTTGGCCACTTTGTTTGGCTGAGAGCGAATAATAATAATAAGGATTAATTAACCGATTAATCGTGCGATTTAAGAACGTAAGCTTTACCTGCATTAGCGACACCCTGGAAAAACAACAGTGAAATATCAGTGAAGTGGTATGAGAGGATTGAGCGGAGGAGTGTGGAGATGCTAGTACTGTGCTCATCAGCTCCTTCCTCATCTCCTCCGTACAGCGCGCTTTACTCTGGATGTGAACCGTTCGGCTCGCCGGCGTCCTCTCGCTGGATATCGTAGGCGTTCGCCCGGGCGCCAGGAACTGATTGGCTAGAGACTTCTCGGTGGGAGTCGGCTGCAAACCGACCAACATGGCAACCCAGTTACGAAGAGAAAGTGAGCCAGTTTGTCCGTGTGGCCACTAGGGGCAGAATCAAAACGACGCTCTGGACGTTTTCAAATTGTTTTTTTTTTTTAACAAAAAGTATTTTTCAGAAAAATCGCAACGGTGTGTTATATAAAGGAATCTTCCTTGTAAATTGAACAGAACCTTTAAATATTTAACCATCCAGTGAAGTGTCAACCCGGAGCAGTGGGCAGCCTTGTACGGACTCACCAGCTTCTCGGCTTCTAAAAGGCCCTTGAGGAAGTCGACTTTGCGTCCGTAGTCGCTCAGCATCTCCGCGGTGGGTTTGCTGAGGGAATCAAACGGTTAACGTCAGAAAAACGTCGACTAGGCGAAGAACCCGCGACTCACGAAAGACCATTCACACAGTTTTGCAGAATTGTAGTCAAAAAACGACTGTAATTATTACGAAATAGACGCCCAGAAACTAAAAACAAACCGAAAAAGTAGCAGTGTAATAGACGTGTTATATGTGCATTTATAACACATTTATAACCATATTAAACAGGTGCGTTACCTGGAACTCTTGTTAAGTGCCGCAAGCATCTCCTCCAGAGCGCCAACATACTGGAAATATAATAGACATTATTATTATTATTAGATATATTTGTGCGTCACGTTATATTTTTACAATGCAAAACGCGATATTTGACTGAGGAGAAACAAAAAGAGAATTAATGAAGACCGAAGAATAGCTAAATAAATAAGCCAAATAAAGCGTTTTCCTACTTGAATTCGTATATATACAATACACCATAAAGAATATGAACAATATTGAAAAATAAGATTTTTAAAAATCGTTGCAAAATATAGTAAACGGGAAAACGGTTGTACGCCAACGATAAAAGAAAAAGTGAATTAGCACGTGACATGGAAATAAATCACCTTTTCTAGTCTCCATTCCGTCTCGTTTCGTTTCTCGGAAGCCAAAGATTCACAGCGGGACAATAATCGGATAAAATTGATTTCTAGTCTGGACGTGGCCATTTTTGACGCTTGCGCAGGAAGTTTTGCCTACGCCAGAGCGGAAATGACAAAATAAGGGTTTGTCGACGATGTAAATATCATTTATGTGATCAACAAACGTGCATTTTAAAATAACACACACAGTTACATGGTTGTTTACTTTTATTATTAATATGGTCAATTTGCACTGAACGTTGAATTCGTGATTAAATGTTAATGTTTAACATTCGCATCTAGAGCACTTTTGCGCGCCCTCTAGTGGAAAATAAAATAGCGATAGATGAACGTGTCTTTCCCCTCATGTAAAAAAATATTCATTTTATCATGTTTACCAATTTAAAACAATAATATTGTGTAATCAATAAAATCGTTATGACGGTCCTTTATAGTAACTTTAAATGTTTCTGTAATAGAGATCGCTACGTGGTTCGCAAACAAAACGATACGTGTGCGCCCTCTGGCGGTTAAAAATGAAATAATGCCTAGTTTGAATTTAAAAAACAACATGGAAACTACAATTTCGAAAATTATAAAAATAAAACCGATCACAACGAAGATCAATATTAGGTACGTCATAACATAGAACAGGAATGAAAGATTTAACGACAAAACTGCTCGTTTTGTGAAGAATTGTGACTTTTGATCGTCCCATGAAAGTAAAAAAATGTTTGTATTACCTGTCGAATTCTGAATGAGACATAAGCAGTCGCACATGTATTAATTTTATTGTACAGGCAAACTGAACGACAGACATGTGCAAAATAACAAATATGCAAATATTTCCTTAACCGAGAAACCTAAAATAGAAATGAGACGGCTTTCTACTGTCGGGGACACGCCCCAGAATACTGGCCAACCAATCACGGAGCAGGAAACAGATACATCCTAGTTATGAAACCAGAGACCCGGAGGAAACCCAAGCACGCACCGGGAAAACACACAAACTCCGCACAACAACAAGGATACCTGAACAGATCAATAAGAGAAATAAACCCAGTAAAACAAACAATGAAAGAAACGAATTTCTTCTTTATTCCAGTTAAATTTGTTTCCGGTTTCACAAACACGCAGACGGCGAACACTGTCTGAACACGACGTCTCTATTCAGTGGGAATGAAAGGAAGGCAAACACCATCACAACACGTCCGGTAAACGACAACCAATAAATACAGGAAAATCTCACAACAATCAATGTTTAACTCTTTTATAGCGTCGACACGTTTGACTTTTATTTCTCCGACTATTAACAGGCTTCAATAANTTCCGGTTTCACAAACACGCAGACGGCGAACACTGTCTGAACACGACGTCTCTATTCAGTGGGAATGAAAGGAAGGCAAACACCATCACAACACGTCCGGTAAACGACAACCAATAAATACAGGAAAATCTCACAACAATCAATGTTTAACTCTTTTATAGCGTCGACACGTTTGACTTTTATTTCTCCGACTATTAACAGGCTTCAATAAATAATCTTATTTCATGGATGATTGCTCCATAACGACATTGCATTTTCAAACAAGCGATCATGTGGCAGACACACACACACACACACACACACACACACACACACACGTGACAGGAAGTGGAGAAGCGGGTGTGGCTGCTGGGATCAGTCCATGCGGATCTTCTGATTGGTCATTCTGTAGATGATGCTGTCGTAACCGGGGTCCATGTTCCACAGGTTGTAGGCGATAGCGATGACGGCTAAAGCTAACACGATCATCAGCCACAGGACGATGTTGAAGATCACGGCGTAATCAGAGTCGTACTTGTAGGCCAGATTGAACTGGTTGTCCACGGCGTTCTGAAACAACCCAACACTCGAGTTACAAGTTAAATACCGAAAAAAATGCAACATGTAGAGAAAAAAAATGCTATTTGAAATGTGGGCGTGGCTGAGGGAGGGGGCGTGGCTGCTAACTTCTGCTGAACGCACTAAAACAGAGGAGGCACAATGTATCAAAAAGCTAAAAAATACGGAACGATATTTCGGACAAAATTCGTAAGATTTGGCAAATTCGCAATTGCGTTTACGATGTGTGCTAAAGTGCAAACGCTAAGCCAACGATCAAACAAAAATCTAATTCAGCCAATTGTCTTTGCATCATGAACCTGCCAATCAGAATCAAGGGGCGGGGCTACTACACAGTGGGCGTGGAATTATGCCAAGCCTTTCGCATTAGCGTTTGAATTTGTCCACACCGAGCGCATCGTAAACGCGAATGCAACCATAATTCTCGTAAACTTCGCTAAAAAATTCGCAAAACTCGTACGAACATCGTTCCGTAAACACCACGTATAGCTAGTTGACTAAACCCGCTAACACGTGTCTTACAGTGCTGGTCCTCAGTCGGTCCTTCCGTCTCTTACTCTGAAGAATGAAACATCGTGGACTCGTCGTTAACACACTGGCGCACTTCGCTACTGAACCGAAGGAAACTCACACTGCGGGACTGAAGGATGGAGCGGGACTTCCTGCTGAACGGGGCTTGGAACGCCTTCACCGTGACCACCTCCACCACCGCGTGGTTTGCGTAGACGCTGGCGACGTCGTCTGCGAACTTCGTGTTTGCGCAAAACATGCGGGAAACGGAAGAAAAGGGTCGACAAAACGAGTCAATATTCTAAACGCCACTTACGCATT
>SOMO01000973.1:0-12444 GCA_028128575.1 Paedocypris carbunculus
AAAAATGTCCATTGTCCATCGTTGTTCAGACTATGGGCTATAACCAGAAGAGCAAGCTAGATCACGACAGTGGCTAGGAAAACAAAACCTTTTTTTCTATTGCCTATTTCTTTTGTCTCGAACAAGATTTATTGTATAGAAACAGACGTGTGTGCGTGTGTTTGGACGCTGTTCCGTACACGTGTGACGCTGGACATAACGTGAACGTTGGGATTTAGCAGTCGATTAGCTTGTTTAAAGAAGTTTGCTTGATCTCAGCTGGAAGCAGCGTCCTTCAGGGACACGTCTGAGCCTGACGTGCTAATTGGTTTCTAGAGAAATAAATAAAGCCGCTGGACTGTGTGTGTGTTACCAGGAGCAGTGTGTCCTGAAGGAGAGCAGAACATGTTCAGCCTTGCCTTAATGACCCGACAAACTGACCAAAAAAATCCCAAATCACCAAAGAATGTTTTGCAGATGATCAATTCAGAAGATATTTCACGACGTTTCATATTTAATGATGAAATAAGAAGAAAGAAACAATGGGATAATTAAAGAGGATATTGAGAGTAGAGGCCCAAACTGTCCCTCTTTTATGAGAAAAAACGAAAAGTTCCTCATTGGCACTTATCTTAAACTAATAGACCAAGTTTTGCGCAGCGTGAGTCGGGCTCTAAAAAAACATAAAATAGACAGGAAGAATGAGTGAGGAAACACATTGGTAAAGTAAGTCTGCCATCAACTCGCACATTTTAGTACCTCAAAAAGGATTTTATTCTGAAGTGTGTGTGTGTGTTTACTGCAGTATCAAACCAGAAGACGACACTCGGCAAACCAAATACAGCAAACATATACAGTTGAGGACAAAATAATAAAAAAGTAGTTCAAAAATTATTTAGGCAAGATTTTCCAATAGGTTTATAGGGGGGCGTGACCAAAAAAATGTGAGAACCACTGCTTTAGAGGAAGAGTTTGAATTTCAGCGCAAGATTTAGCTGATCTTGACAAAAGCTTTTGCAGATAAAATGTCAAATTCAACAACAGTTAGTTGCTTAAAATTTGTTGCAAATCCGTTTGACCTATTTTTATTCTGACCTGAAGCTGCAAATCTGCAGTTGGATTGTGTGGAAAAAAAATAATCCCATGTGATTACATCATTCGAGCTAAATGAGCTTTCTAATTTAAAATTCGAGCTTTCTAGCAACAGAAGGTCTGAGATCTTATCATAACCTGACCATCCAGGAATAAAAGTACAAAAGTAAAAAGTACAATCGCAAAACCAATTGTAGCTGGATCCAATGGATCTCCAGGAGACGGATTATCCAGCCCTGGTGTTGCATCTCCAAAGCGCAAAGTCAGAAGAACCATGTCTTTACCACGTTCTTCCGACTTTCTCCCCCGCTCTTTTTGTTCCGAGTGTTTTGACTTCCATACATGGCAAGATGAACTTTCAGAAAGCTCTACAAATATAGAAGCTTTGCCAGCGAGGGCCCAGAATTCAAAAAGCACACCACAAAACACATTCCTGTTACGTAAGTGGGCATTTTGCACGTTCACTGGTGGCAAGTCGTTTAACACGGCGAGACCCCGGCGTGGCTGCGAGCATCTGAAGCAGCTCTCCAGAACATTCCTCCTCACTTCCAGTCCGTCTCCAGACAGACGTTTGCAGTGGTATCTACACATCCAGCTGCTGATTGGCCAGGTTTTCTTCTGACTTTGCGGTTTGGAATTTCAGCCTGTTGGGCTTCTTTTTCAGTAGACTGTGGAAACGCTGCCATGATTGATTTTGCTGGAGGTGCAAAGTTTAGCTGACGTTGAAGTCGTTTCTAGAGTGTTTTATGGGGACCTGCTTGGTTGCACGTGACCTCTGACCTGTTCTTGTTTAGCTTATATTTTGGGGGCCTTGGTGGGCTCCTTCTAGTTTTGCATTCAAAGCATTAATACCAAGACCAAGCAGTGGTTTTCAAACGTTGATGGTGGGTAGCGCTGTTGCCCACTCAGTTAAAGAAGGTTCGAGGCTTAAGTTTGAGACCTTTATGTGTGAGGTGTTCACGTTCTCTTCAAGCATGCGTGGGTTTCTTCTGAGTCTCCCACAGTCAAAGTGCACAAGCGATGGGAAATTAGTTAGATCTGGGAAAGTGTAAATGGCCCGTAAAAGGCCATTAAACATCTATTAGCAGTTTATTGGAAAAGTAATATCTTAATGTTTATCATTGTCAAATATTGGAAAGTTACTTTATTTCTATGTTTTCCCACAACAACAAGAACCTTGACGAATCCTCTTGAAGGAAAAACCACACAATAGCCCGTCTCTACTTTTTAACAGTTGCTTTGGGTGTGTTTGATTTGGCTCTGGTTTTACAATGTAGTAAAGTTCTTTTTTTGTTATTTGTACTTGTACTGAGTATGAAAAATATAAGTATATTATAAATATATATAATGGGCATATAAATATAAAGTATATGCAACTTTTACTCTCTGGTTGATTGAGCATATGTCTCTTTACTCAACTACAATGAACCATTCCTCGTTCAAGTCAGCATCTTTTTCTATCGCGATTAGTTTCTTGGGCGGACAAGGTGATATCGCCATCTGCAGGATGCTGAAGGCACTGGATGCTGTTTATGAGCTAAATCATGTGAATTAACTGTTGCACTTTTTTCACATTTGAGTTTAACTGAGACTGACTCTTTGTTCTTTATTATCAATTTTTGACGTTAACCTTCGATAATATCAACATTATCTTCGTTAACCACATGACCATAACCTTGCTACCTCAACCTTCTGATACAGGAATACTCTCCCTCATGTAGTCTACTAAGACCTGAGAACGAACGTCATTTAGTGGTCAATCTGCAACGACGGTTGAATCTTCTCCAGTTCTGCGGCTATTTGGTGGAACAATTTATCAATCCCTGTTAGAAAGTCTACAACCTTCCCAACATTTAAAAAGCACGAAAATTAAGTAAAGTAGTGAGCGAGATTATCAATATGGCGAACCATGTCGAAATTGGTGCTCTGCTTTTAACACATCCAGTGAGGATGACAAATGGTGCGTAATTTACACACAACGTTAGAGTTTGTTTTCTCCAAGGAAATGATACACTAAAATGTGATGCATGATTTTAACGAAAACACACCACAATTGCCCAAAAGCAAGACTGTCCTGTTCTGAAAAGCATGACAGTCTGTAGCGGATTGCGAATGACGCCACGTCACTTCAATCGAAACATTGACGAAATACTCTGAAAATGGAAGAAAATGGAATCAAACGTCAGAAATTAGGAATGTGCAGAAATTAGCAATATGGCATTGTCAAACTTTTGCTCTGCGTTTGACCATACAGTGAGGTTACACACACACACACACACACACACACACACACACACACACACACACAAAGTGAAGTAACATACAAACCCGGAGCAGTGGGCAGCCATATGTTGTGTGGGTCACAAAAGTGGCTGAAAGTAGTGAACACTCAACGGCTCAAACTGGGCGTGAACTCTCAAGTGTTTGGCCCCTCCTCCATCGCTACAGTGTTGTTGGGCGTGTCCTTTCTGTAGCGAATGCACGTCATCTTCTACTAGACTGCTGTTATCTCTGGTGGCGACGTCTCGAGTGTCTGCTGATGTCTGATTGGCACATCGGCGCTGGGATGATGTCATCGCTGTGGGCAGACGGTCACATGACCACAGTGGCGTTGTTGTGTGACCTCAGCTGAATGACTCGTGGAGAATCCATTTTAGATGGCAATGAGCTAAATATGTGAAACTTGTTCCTGAGGCTGGCGAATGTAAATCAGCGGCGGAAACTGCTGATTCACAGGTTTCAACCCGTGTCGCGCTAATCACGTAATTGAAAAAGGAAAACACACGGGCCTGTTTTTCTAGAGGGTTGTGTGACTAACACAATTACACATTTTTGTTTATAGGCTGTTCTGAAGTCATATGATGACTCACGGTTTAATGTACAAATCAAATCAATTGGATTGGATGGATTCCAGAATTGCTGTACTTTCCCCTTTAATGTCTCTTTTTCTCTCTCTCTCTCTCTCATATTCTCTTGCTCTCTCATTCTCTCTCCTTTTCTTTCTTTCTTTTGTCTTTTTTCAAGTTCACTCTCAATCTCTCTTTTTATATCTATATTTTCAAGTTTTCTCTCTCTCTTTTACTCATATTCTCTTGCTCTCTCTCTCATTTCCTCCTGCTTTCTCATTTTCTGTCTCTCTCCTCTCAAGTTCACTCTGTCGCTCTCTTTCTTTCTCTTGCTCTTTCATTCTCACGCTCCTTGTATCTGTCTTTTTTCAAGTTTTCACTCAATATCTCTTTTTCTATCTCTTTTTTTAAAGCTCTCTCTCTCTCTCTATCTCTCTCTCTCTCATATTCTCCTGCTTTCTCATTTTCTACTTCTCTCCTCTCAAGTTCACTCTTTTTCTGTCGTCTTTCAAGTTCTCTCTCAATATCTTTTTTCTATCTATCATTTTTCAAGTTGTCTCTCTCTCCCTCTCTCTCTTTCTCTTGCTTTCTCATTTTCTCTTTTTTATCTCTACTCTCAAATTCTCTTTCTTTTTCTCTCTCACTTTCTCTTTCTCTCTTCTTCTTTCTCTCTTTTGGTTTCTCTTTTCGATCTCATGTTCTCTCAGTAACTCTCTCTGTCTTACTCTGTCTCTTTCTCCACGTTTCCTCCTTCTCAACTTACATGGTTTAATTGTTTGTCTCTCCATTTCTCAATCTGTCTTGTTTCTATCATTCTCATGCTCTTCTCTTATCTCTTTCTCTCTATCTCACTTTCTTTCTCCCCCCTCTTTCTTTTCTTCCCACTTAACACTGTTTCATTCTCTCTACGTCCTACAATTCCTACAACCCTTCTCTCCCAATTTCTCACTTTCTCTCTCACTCACTCACTCACTCAGTCACTCACTCACTCTCTCACTCACTCACTCACTCACTCACTCACTCGCTCTCTTTGCCTTCATAAGCCTGAATCCGCACAGGTTGTTCATGTGTCGTAAGAGCATCATCCGCTGATGGACTGATGGCCGTCGTCACCGTGAGGATGAATGAGACTCAAGCTGCTCTAATTGTCTCACCGTCTCCGTGTTTATCAACCAGCAATCAGCCCCGAGGTGACAGACAGGCCTGTTTATTAGCATTTGATGTTTGAGTGCTGTGACAGATTTATGCTAGTTAGCCTAAACTGCTAGTTTTGGTTGAGAAAAAGTGGGGTTCTCTGACCCATGACCTTGGACGAGAGCTGACCTCTGCACTAAGATGTCAGACCTAGTCGGAATCGAGTTAGGATATTGTGCTTAGCATTTGTCCAGTAAAGTGGATGGACACACACACACACACACACACACACCTGCATTGCAAAAAATTCACATGAAAAAATAAGAAAATAAAAAGCTAAATGAGTAAAAAAGACTTAAATCATAAAAAAATTATCTTCCAATGGGGTGAGAAATTTTTACTTGGTAAGACGCTTGAAATAAGACCTATTATCTTGAAACAAGCAAATTCATCTATCACTCTTAATTCTAAATTAGTTAATTTATCTTGTATGACAAAAACAAAATGAATTTGAGAGAAAGATTAATTTGCAGGTCTCGAGAAAATAGGTCTTTTTTCAATTTGTCTAAACATGTAAAATTTTCTCACCCCGTTGGCAGATCATTTTACTTGATTTAAGTTTTTTTTACTCGTTTTGATTTTTATTGTCTAATTTTTTCATGTGGATTTTTTACAGTGCAGAAGAGCCAGCTAAATCACGACGATGGCTAGGAAAACAAAACCTCTCTGGAGGGGTGAGAGGAAATAAACCTCAGGGAAACCAGTGTCCTTGGGCTTTTATACCTAAAATCTATGGTTAGAAAGTCAATTTGTGAGGATAAACTGGTAACGCTTTTGATCTGATGCTGTAATGTGTCAGATCTAGATAAGTGTTAATGTCTAGGCCCTGAATGAGGTTGTGTTCAGTGGTATTTAGCAGCGTCTCTCCAGTACTGACACCAGAACCTGTGAAATACTTCCATCTCTCCATGCAGACGACTGCTCGCTGCATTATTTGCTGAAAGGTTTTCGATATTTTGACAGTCATATTACATAGCAACTTGTTCTTTAGCATAAAAAAGTGTCACTTGTGTGCAGAGATGTCAAATAACAAAGTAACCTAACCCAAAATACTTTCATAATTTACTCAAGTAGAATTTTGACTCATTTATACTCGAGTAAGTATTCTCCTTATACTCCATAATTTAAAAAAAAATAGACGCATTACTATTTCATTTCATGATGTTAATTTGTTACATTGCTCTGTGTGACTTTGTGACTTTATCAACAATTTCACAATTGTAATACATTTATTCACAATTTATTACAATATTAGTCGACATATTTTCCACTCTGAAACACATTTATGCTTAGTAGCGCACCCATATGGTTATCTATTTTTTTTGTGTGTACAGCACTTTGGCCAACTTTGTTGATTTTTAGGTGCTTTATAAATAAAGTTGAAGTTGAATGTGTTTCTGTTGTAATAAAGTGCACTAATTTACAGTCTAATTGGCAACATTTACAATAACAAATTACAGTAGTCCTATATCATTAAAAATGTCATTTTTAATGACATTTTTTCCCTTGCATTACTTTTATACTTCGAGTAGTTATCAGCCCACTTTAAGTTCAAGTTCAAGTTCTGAGCAATTGTAAGGCGCTTTTCACAGTTTTAACTGTCTCAAACTTTAAACTGACTTTAATAAGTGGAGTTGATACTTTTGCTTCCACAGTATCTATACAGTACCTACACTTGAATAGTGAATGTACTTTTGACAGCACTGGCAATGTGAAAGAAACAACCCTATTTTTTCTCTGTCTGCTTACACTGTGCCAGTGTTTCTGAATCCTGCAGCAGATCGAATCTCTCACACACAGGCATCAGGAAATCGTTTGGAGAGATATGTGAGGTGGGATTCGTCATCGGCTGAGAAACGCGAGTCTCAAAGTGGCGTTTGTTTTCCGAGGCGGCGTGAAGCGGGTGTTTGGTGGCAGCTGTCTGCTCTCGCTGCGTGTGGCCATGTCCAATGGTGCCTGGTGGAACATAAAGGCTTAGACAAAACTTTAAAACGGTGATTCAATCGGTGAACCACTGCCTGTACTTTCCAAAACATCATAAATTGTGAATGTGAATTGTTTGTTATGTTAGCTAAACTCAGACCTCTACTCAGAGCTTCTTGCTGGAAGTTCTGAGCCCATAAAGTTCTGTAGCTGTATTCACCACACTGTGACAATTTGTAAATTATACTGTAACTTGTGGAACACTACTTTTGGGACTTTTTGGATCACAATATACCGTATTTACNTATCAGAGGTGTTGCTAGACATTAAGCCCCACCCATTAAGCCCCGCAGTAAAGTAATCCGCCTCTCTAACGGGACGGGCTGAAGTCTTCACTAATACGCGTCTGACTCTCAGGCAGCGGTAACTAACCGTCAGTCGCTTTCTCACCTCAACGGAAGCATCAGCAGCAGCGCGCAATCATGAACATAGACGCGCCGGTTATTCTATCCGCGCTTTTCTTCACCGTTATCGCCATTATAATCGCGTCAACGCTGCTGGCGAAGAAACCCGCGCCGAAGAAAGATCAGAAGAAGCACGAGGCGAGAGCGGAGCGCGAGCGGGTGAGCGAGTACCGGGNTAACCGTCAGTCGCTTTCTCACCTCAACGGAAGCATCAGCAGCAGCGCGCAATCATGAACATAGACGCGCCGGTTATTCTATCCGCGCTTTTCTTCACCGTTATCGCCATTATAATCGCGTCAACGCTGCTGGCGAAGAAACCCGCGCCGAAGAAAGATCAGAAGAAGCACGAGGCGAGAGCGGAGCGCGAGCGGGTGAGCGAGTACCGGGAGTCCCGGGTGGAGCGACACGCCCCCGCCCCTGCGCCCAGTCCCGCTCCGCAAGCACAAGCGCTGCTGGTGAAGAAAGAGGAAACACCCGTCCCGGTGACTCCCGTCAAAGATGCTGAAACCATCCCGGCTCCTGTGCAGGTGAGATGCGGCACCGACTACAACTTTCTACAACTAGTACGCTCTCGNCACAAAACCTGTATCTTCTAATGTCGATTAACAGCACCTGTATCTGTGAACATTGTGGTATATTATTACACACACTAAACACTAGTGGAAAGTTTAAATGTCTAGTAATGTGCTCAATAATCAAGCCTGTCTGCAGGAGTTAATACATTTATTAAGACAATTTAAGCATATTCTTAGTCTGTCATGTATGAGGTTGGTAAGATCACTACCGACGTTTGAAGAGACAAAATTAGTGACCAAATTGACGTCAAGACAGTTACATATCATTTACTCTGCACCTGACACATCACCGTAACAACCCCTTTGAACACTAGTAATGCACACCAACAGAAAAAACTCAAAGCCCTCGGGGCAAAACCCGAGTAGCCTTTTACACGCCATAGTTACCAGGTTCAGATCCTAACAACTACTCGAGAAACCTTAGCAATGACGGCTGAAATCCCTTCGACACTGTAAACACCCTAGATTATAGAGAAATAATTAGCAACCATTCAAAATATCTTGCCAGCCAAACAGCAACATCCTGCCAACCACTCAACCGCAAAGAAGCATCGCTAACAACCACTAATGATGGCCCAAAGCTACAGCTAATCCTTAATGTAACCTGGATAACCGTAATCCTCGCAGATGCTAATTTGATCCAGTCTACACTCTACTCTTATGTGGTTTCAGACGGTGTTAGGTTAAAATTAAGGTCATGTTATTGGGAGTGTGGAGTGGGACTTTTATAATCCCTCTCTATGTTCTGCTATCTGAAGGCCCCACAACAGTAAGATGATCTTCCGTGTGTTGGATTCACTGAATTCTGCCCTTGTGCTTCCGTAATATGTTGGAATCGCTGGCCTTCAACTTCCTTATGTAAGGCAGCCGAGTCATGTTTTCGTTTGTTAGGGTTTTCATGGATTATGTCATGACAAACCCCTCTCCATGTTGGCATCTGTCTAATCCGTGTCATCCCAACAACAGATACAGAAAACGTGTTCTCCGATGTTTGCTTTTTTGCCTCTAGTTGCCAACCTCGCCGAATCTTTTTTTAGAAAGATTTTTACTGGAGGTTATTTGTAACGGCATTTGTGGGTGACTTATGAGCCGCTGTCAGCAGCCGCGGTGTTGAAGCGGGTTAGTCAGAGGATGTCTTGGTTTTGTTCCTGTAATATTGACAGGTGTGTTCTGGGGGATGAAATACGGCAGCGAACAGCTGTCGGGAAGAACGCCGTACTAAGCACACAACTCCGTGGTACACGGCTACTAGGACAATTTTTGCGTCCCATGCCACGCTAATGATCCTTGAGAATCTGTTTCACTTCAACTAGTTGCTCACTACTAAAAATATACACTAGTGCCTGTTCTGAAGATTAGTGAGATGAGATTGTCTTATTGGCCAATAGGGACCACATAAAAACTGTACTTTGTGTTTAGGCCGGAGGTTTAACCACTAGGTCCCAACTGCCCATAAATGAATAATCTCGGTAAAGTAAATAATAGATAAATTCTGTCATTAGTGAAAATATGCACTTGTATATACATATGACTAGGAAACATTTTATAGAATATTTTTGTTACCGCAAAACTGTATTAGTGTGCTTGAGTAGGACCACACACTGCTAAAAATAAATTCTTAACAAGCCACAAAATCTTGGAATTAGACAATAAATCTTGTTTTTAATCTTAGAATTAAGAGTGAAAGATTAATCTGCTTATTTCAAGAAAATAGGACTTTTTTTAAAAAGCAGTTTTAAGCTGCTGTTTCTCACCCCATTGGCAGATAATTTTACTTAATTTAAGTCTTTTTTACTCGTTTTGTTTTTTATTTTCTTATTTGTTTTCATGTTTTTTTTTTTTTTTTTCAGGATTTGTCTCATAATGCAATACATGTGAAAGTAACTTGTTTATGCCGTGTCAATGTATCTGGCCAATCAGAGGAAACTGTTCGCCGGATTGGTTGTTCGTCTGATCAACTCTGCTGTCCAGTGTTTTCTGTTGTGTTAAAGACAGAGCGACAAAGATTAAGTTTAAGTCTGTATTGCCAGGTGTCTTTTTTACATTTGCGTAACCATTAAAAATAAAATCAACATTGCCTTTGCAGAGACTCGCCAAATCTGTTTACAGTGAAAGTGACGTGCAGAGCTTATCTGAGGTGGTATGGTGGAATGAATACTTTGAGGAACTCCTCAACCTTTCCGACATACTCTTTGTACCAAAAGCAAAGATTGAGGAATCAATGGATGATTCCTTGACTGAAGGCACTGAGGCAGTCTCAAAGTCAAGGCTTGAAGGTGCATGAAATTAGCTTTAAGATGATAAGGTCTCTGGATGTTGTCGGGCCGTCCTGCATCATTGCATGGAGTCATCAACATGTGAATAGCACTTATACTACAATGGTGGTTGGTTTTCTTTAAATGGCGAGCCAGAAGATATGATCCAGCTATATAGAATCTCACTCATCAGCCTTCCTGCCAAAGGTACTTGAGAGGACAATTATGCCAATAGTGGAATTTTGGGTACTAGAGAAACACCTTGTGGGCTTAAGGTTTGTTGTAGTTCAAAACTCCAAGTGTTTTGTGGACTTCAAGAAGGAATTTGACTGTGTCCCTCATGCCATCATATGAAAGGTGCACAGTGGGTATTTGTCTATCCTTTCTTTGTTATGTGATTAGGTCTATCCATTACTTGGACCTGGGTTGTCAGATCTGCAACAATTGAATGTTGGATTCTATAGGGCTGACATTTGTCACCAGTCCAGCTCATAATTTTCATGGACAGGATTCCAGACCCAGGCATGGGCAGGAATGGGTGACAAGTTTTAATCTCTACAATTTTCTACATGTGAAAAGTGAAATTAGCATTTCCATATTCAAGGCAATGGTCCTGAACCAGTAAAAAGATGGCCTTCTGTCCTGTGTCATGTAGAGGTGGTCAACTTTACGTGATCAATGTACAGGTCTGTAGAGGTGAAGAAAGAGCTGAGCCGGAAGGCAATGCATTCAATTTACCTGTCCATCTACATTCCAACTTTTGCTTATGGCCACAAGCTTTTTCGTGACCTAAAAAGACAAGGTCGTCAAGCCCTGAGGAGAAAATTCATTCCAACCACTTGCATAGTAACTGGAATTAATTTTCTCTGGACTTGGTGCATCCCTATGGATTGTCTGAGGGATTTCAGTAACTCAGAAGGAACTTGGCCTTGCTAAGAAGTAGTAGCCTCCACAAAGAGAAAAATTGACTAAGATGGCTTGGTCTTCTTTTCCGAATGCCTCTTGGATCATATGGGGAGTTGGAGATGGTTCAGAGGCATTCGAAAGGAAAGTGCCGACCAAGAGGAGGCTCAGAAGATGACCCAGTACACACTGAAGGAATGATCCCTCTAGGCTAGCTTAGGAAAGCTCAGTCTGATGCCCCTGTGACAAAAGACCGGATGATCGGTAGAATATAGATGAATGGCTTGATGGATGGATGAATCACTATAGTATAACATGTGACTGCAATGTGAAGGCATTTTGTGATTTGATGTTGTCAATTATCTTGAAAAGTTATTCAAAGAAAGTTGTGAAATGAAAGACTGCATTTGACAATTACTCTTTATGTTGTTTTCTTCTTTCTGATGCTTCCAGGCTGTCGCAGAGTCTGAACATGAGGCAGTCACGGATTCGGCCCCGGCTGAAGTGCTCTTGCCTGAGCAGGTGGAAGTACTTGAACCAGTTAAAGAGTCTGAACCAGCGCCAGCCCCGGAGCCTGAACCAGTAAAAGAACCTGTACCAACACCCGAACCTGAATCAGCCAAAGAGTCTGTACCAACACAAGAGCCAGAACCTGAACCAGTGAAAGAGCCTGTACCCGCAACAGAACCTGAACCTGTGAAGGAGTCTGAGCCAGAACCAGTGCCTGAACCTGTAAAAGAGCTTGTACCAGAACCTGAACCCGTAAAAGAGTCTGTACCTGAACCAGTGCCTGAACCAATTAAAGAGGATGTACCAGAACCAATTCAAGAGGTTATTCCTGAACCCGTGAGCCAACCAGAGAAAGATTCCAAACCAGAACCAGTCCCAGAGGTGTCCACGTCTGAAGCAGAATCTTCACCAGCTATCAAACAAGAGTCAATACCCACTGAACTTGTCTCTGAACCAATGACGGAATCTGCCGATGAGCCTGCCCCTGAACCAGCACCATCGCCAACCTTGGAACCACCATCCACATCGGCATCCATTCCAGATATCCTAGAGAATAATGGTAGGCTTCACACCACATAGGGAGTTGTGGTCCAGTTGTAGGGGACTTGAACTTGTGTCCGAGAGGTTACAGGTTCAAGTCCCCCTAGAGTTGGTTCTGCAACTAGAACCTTTATATTTATCGCGGTAGATTGGTTCCGAGCCC
>SOMO01000974.1:26996-38756 GCA_028128575.1 Paedocypris carbunculus
ATAAACAATATATATACAATAAAGTGTAACAGTATTGTGGCTTGATAAATTACTAAAAATTTTGGTGCAAGAATGAATCTGGAATATGATTTTTTGGATTATGACTCCCTGCTGAACTGAATGTCATTTTAATGGCAAGTGCTTTTAAAGGTGCTGACTTCACATTCCGATGCAGTAAAAAGCCATTCATTACCATGCAAAACCTTATCTTGCTTAATCAAGCATTTCTAAGCACTGAAATGCCTTTTTTCTTTCCAAGCTATTCAATGGTGAGGATTTCCATCTTACAAATTGGTGTTCTTCTGAGATAAACCCACAAAGCTCTTACAGAGCGAGCAGCCTTAGATGATCACAACCCCTAGCAGAAATAAAAGATAACTCTGGCTTGTTGGGTTTAATTGATACTTTGGGGCTGGAGAACGTAGCTCAGCGTCTGAGAGAATCAGCTGAGTTTAGGCTTGTTTTAAATTATTCCTCATTTTATTCCCAGCATAACCTGCTTATTAGGTGTGAGGTTAATTAAAGACAAACCCACAGCTACTCTTCTTAAACTCATAAAGGAGTTCCTCCATCGTAGCTGCGACTTTCCCTCCACACCGTCACATTTTTATACCCATTTCCTCCAGGCATGAAAATTGCAGCCACGTATGGCGGAGACATGCTTCTCCAATCATAATTATAGCGGCATTACTGTAATTTAGCTGGAACAGTTGGTTAGCTGGCAGGAGCTCGCGCCACAGGCCTGTTTTGATTGCACTGTTGGGCTCTTGGCCGGCAAGGTAAAACGCTTCTTAATAATGTCAGAGGCAATCGCAGAAACACCATCGGAATCCTGAGAAAAGCTCTGCTGGTTTCACTCTGGGGTCGTCTTTGATGGAGGTCCGTTGGNAAGTAGCCAAAAACACTCAAGTAAAGTAACAAAGTCCACTTATTCTTGTACAGTACTTTACACCACTGCATTTTACACAGTAATCTAGTGTTTCAGTGAAAAATACAGTGTGTTCTTTGTCATTAACTCGGTTCATATTTCGGCAGAAGTGTTGTTATAAACAGTTGCCATACAAAATGTCAGCGGAATACGCTCTGATTCTGTAAATACCACGACAGTCGGAGGAATGTTGGTGTTTCTCCTCCCGTCTGTCTGACAGATAGTATCAGGTCACAGATTGATTCACGCATTTCATTTGTGTTTATGAAACTGGCTTTTCCCATTACGGTAATGGCATTGCTTGATTTATATATTGTTTCGATTATGGTTATAAGTATGTAAATTAATTTCTCAAACACATTGCGTTCGCTCGAACCGAGTGCCGTAGTTTAGTCACAACATCCTCTCTAATGTGTCTTTTGGATTGAGTGTTTATTTCACACGAGTTGTTTACAGACGTGCTTTCTAAATTCTCAGGAGGGTTGAAACGTGTTGCCATAGTATCTGCGCAGGCAGTTACTAAACCCTCTACAAAACACTGAACCCAACACATCAGCTTCCATTTAGACGTTCTGTGCTTGACGCCTCGGACACGAGTTTCAGACTTTGACCTCTTTCTTAGAATCTTTTGATTGGGTTTTCATCTACTGTTGCCTCCTGGACTTGTTATGCGCTTTGAAAGATCACAGGTCTAGAACAAGACCTTCCTTCCAGCCTGCGTTTTTAATGCTTCTTCTCATGCTTTCAGCAAGATTCTACATAATGTATTAAAGATTCCCGGGCTGTCATTTATTTATGTCCTTTCAGCTCATATTTTCACTCTTTGGGGATTTCAAACGGCGACAAACTAACCTTGTGCCACTTGGTCGGCTTTATTCATTAATAACTACATATATAATTTAATATGACAAATATTTTTCAGTTGTGCTGTTGGGGTTTGTGATGCCTGGAGCTTTTGGTTTAGTTGTGTTTTCTTGGGTTCTAAAGATAATGTTTTCCAGAAAGCTTTAAAATTATTGTGAAATATAGGATAACTCTCAAAAGATATATTTACATTGTTTCATGCATATTGATTTTTTTATGCAGGAAAAGATGGATAGATAGATAGATAGATAGATGGATGNCTCGAGCGCTTTCAATGTAAGTGAAACGTATGTAAGAGGAAGATGTCTTGTTGATAAAACAAGACACAGGCCCGGGGAGAAAGTCGGCCGCTTCTTTGCCTTTGTGGAAACCCGGAGTTGGGCTGCTCGCGAGGAGGACGTCGACTTTCCAAGCGTAACAAAAGGCGGTTCGCGACCTGGAGGATTTTTGTTTTTTCCTTCCCTGGCCATATTTGGTTGATCGCGTGGAGTCTCGCTTGGCTGGACACGCTTAGGATTTACAACATCAAGCTGGCACTTTTCGCCTTTGAATTAACTGCAAAAAAAAACACGTACGCCGGTCTGCTCTGCGCCGAGTGTGACGTCACAAGCTATACGTTCAATTACGCGGATCATGCGATGCGTTTATTTCTGGCCGCTTTAGCGAAGCCGTTCTGTTTTCGTCGTAACATTTTGTTCTCGCGCGCACACCCCGGCGATTGTCATTGCGTTCAATGCTGTATGATTCCGAGCATTGATGTCGAGGGGAATCNAGTTGGCACAATGGCCCTACGATGAACATGAGGCACTTTTCCCATTGAATCCCATTTTTCCGCAATGTATGACACAAAATAGTGTAGAATGTTTCTGTGCAGCCTCGTTTGAATCAGAATGTATAACTTTAAGCAGTAGCTCATTCTTTAGCACAAAATCAAACCGGTTTCAGTTTTCTTTAGTGCTTCAGCTAGCCAAAAAGAACCATTTTTTCAACGGTTGGGTCTTTGTAAGGCAGGGTTTGTTTCGCTTACTGAAGACTAAAGCGTAGGCAAACCAAGGTCATGAACCACAGAATAAAAGCCACCCGCTCCCCCGTTTGCAGTGTTATGTCGGGGTGGAATGGACAGCTCAGTCTGTGTCTCTCATCCAGCTGTGTGCATTCCACAAGACGCCCTACATTCCACAGTGGAGAATTGCTCAATACTGTTCACTCACCTTCTACCTCCTACTCCGCTGCTCGGTTCAGGAGTGCAGGAATGCAAATAGGAAATCACCAGTGGATGAGAAAAACAGAAGCGTGACTGCTTTACAGTACTATAGCAAAGCCGTTACACTGCAACACAGATGAGAAAATGTGAAAAACACCAGAAAATAAATAAATGAAATAAACACCGGACGTTTATTTAAAGCACTTTGTATTATATGGTTGTATTAGATGCAACTTTCCACACTATTTAAAAACGTCAGTATGAGTTGATAAAAAAATTACAATCATGTGTCAGACTAGCATCACCTTGGCTAAACAAAAAATACAAATGTACATTTTTCTGCTTGTTAAATTGCTAAGACATTTAAGTCGCAATAAATCACTTGCATTTCACACTTTAACATACATGTAACATACCAACGGCTTTGAATGTTTTCGAGCTGGTTTGAGAGCTTGAGGCTGAAGAAAACGGTCGTTTCTCGTTACTGATTCTGCACATTCTATACAATGTTTGTTTTCACATTCCAATGAAAAATGTCAAACAGGGTTGAGATATAAATAAATCACTTTTGTTGGATGGTTAGTAGAACATTTTGACTGTAGGGCTCAATAATGCCAGGCTACCCACCATTCACCGTGACATGAAATACACGGCGGTGGGTGGCACCACATTACAATTCATCCAGCGTGCTGTTTATGAACGCCTTTGCTTTTTCAGGACACACAATACAAGAATTTAACACCAACACATGCAAATCTTGGTAGTGAGGTAAACAAAAAGACGAAACAGAACTGGGACAGGTTTACAGAACATCTTATTACTTCACCAAATGTTTAAATAAGATGACCAACAATGTGAATTATTGCTTTATTTTAAATTTAATTATTGAAAACATTGATGAAAAAAACGTGTTAATAATGTGTTGAATCTTGACAAAGAAGTTCTGGTCAAATGTGCTGGTTTATTTGCCAATTTACGCAATAAGTACCTGAAAACCATATGGATATGGATAATGTATGGATACCGTATGGGTACCTTACTGTAAACTTGTTACAAGTCACCAATTCCACAAAGAGTTTAGTAAAAGTTGTAAAGTATCCAAAAAAAAAAAAATGTTTTCTAAAAGAACTGTAAAAGAAAAGTATTTTACTCGAACTGAATTTAGACACAAAGCACAAAGAAATGTGAAAAACAAGAAACTATTTATTTAGGACGTTGTATTCCTAGTATAGAAATTAAATTCACGTAACATCAAAATAGCAGAATAAAATATATCAGTAGAAAAACTAGATTGAAATATAAACAAAAAAGAACAAAATAAGTCAGACTCAGTCAAACTGCAACGGCTAGTTCACGTAATTTAGCTCATAAATATAATCCGGTGTCTTCAGCATCCTGCAGATGGCGATAATGCCTCGTCCGTGTCCATTTCAAGTACAGATACTCGATCACAAATGTAGTCAAGTGGAGTGTAAAAGTTGCTTATATTTTGATACTCGGTACAAGCAGCCAACAAAAGACTTAAGTAATGTAACAAAGTACGTTTACTCAAGTACTTTACACAACTGACACACTAATACACGCACACAAAATAATAAGGTGGAGCCTTTTTTTCCCCCCACGTCATACTCAGTCATAATTTTCCGAGTGACTTTTGGTTATTCTTGTATACAGCACGTTGGCAAGGAAAGTGAGAGCCTTTGAGAGAGAGAAAGTAACAGTAATCTTTTGAAATACTGAACTAAATCGCATCCTTTTCGCGCCTAAAACTGACCCCGCAAAGCAAACAGTCCTGGGTGTTTCAATTAAATCCCAAGGACAACAATTATCTCACATGACTGCATGGATGGCTTGCTTGGTTGATGTGTCAGCGTCAGCGGCGGACCAATCAGAGCGCGGCTTTGAGGTGACGTCAGGGGGGCTGGTCCTGTGCGCGTGGACAGCTCCAGTCAGTCCGTCAGTCAGTCCCGGGAGCGGAGGCTCGTGCGTGTCGCTGACCTCTCGAGCGCTTTCAATGTAAGTGAAACGTATGTAAGAGGAAGATGTCTTGTTGATAAAACAAGACACAGGCCCGGGGAGAAAGTCGGCCGCTTCTTTGCCTTTGTGGAAACCCGGAGTTGGGCTGCTCGCGAGGAGGACGTCGACTTTCCAAGCGTAACAAAAGGCGGTTCGCGACCTGGAGGATTTTTGTTTTTTCCTTCCCTGGCCATATTTGGTTGATCGCGTGGAGTCTCGCTTGGCTGGACACGCTTAGGATTTACAACATCAGCTGGCACTTTTCGCCTTTGAATTAACTGCAAAAAAAAAACACGTACGCCGGTCTGCTCTGCGCCGAGTGTGACGTCACAAGCTATACGTTCAATTACGCGGATCATGCGATGCGTTTATTTCTGGCCGCTTTAGCGAAGCCGTTCTGTTTTCGTCGTAACATTTTGTTCTCGCGCGCACACCCCGGCGATTGTCATTGCGTTCAATGCTGTATGATTCCGAGCATTGATGTCGAGGGGAATCTCGTCTGCCTTTATGCGCGGTGTTGAGTAGTGTCAGCATCTGTCAGTTGTTCACTTCCGCTCCACTGGAACCCTCTCGACCATCTGAACCCTCCTGGTCTGGAAGAACCTCCTCCAATACTCATGAACATACAGAGATCCAGTCCCATTAACATTTCGCGTTATGGGAGATCGAGGCACAAAGCACACGACTTCGAGGAGCTTTCTTGCTTGAGGACTACAGAATCCAGCCAGAGTTTTAGTCCCAATTTAGGATCTCCCAGTCCCCCCGAGACCCCCGACTCCTCTCACTGCATATCGTGCATTGGAAATTACCTTTTGTTGGAGCCCATTGAGGGGGATCACGTTTTTAGAGCCACCCACCTGCACAGTGGAGAAGAGCTGGTCTGCAAGGTATGGGACATCAGAACTCGAAAATAGAAAAGCTATATAGAGTAGAATTTAGAAAGCTTTACGTAAGCATTTTGTGTCTACATATAAACTGAAAATCTATTTATACACACACAAATGTGCCTATGTCGTGTGTGTGTAAATATACAGTATAGAGTTACAAGTTATATTTTATGTTCATTATAACTCAAAAAATATGCTGTATGTAAACTTAATCAATATCAAACTGTTTATAGCAAAATATATAATTTAATTCTATCTATCTATCCATCTATCTATTTATCCAGCTATCTATCTATCTATCCTATCTATCTACTTTACATTTCTATCTATAATTACACACACACACAGACAAAATCCGAATGCTGGAATCTTTTTGCGATTCGCTGACCATTGATTGGAGAGACAAGTTCTAGACGTGCAGAAGCCGCATCAGGGAATACCTTTCAAGGGTTCCAGTATGTGCATCCATGAATGCAGGTCTTTATGCAAGCGGGACCACATGACTTTGAAACCTTAGACAGTCTGAATGGGCTGACATGGGCAGGGAGCCATTAGTGAAAACCTCTTATCTCCTGATGAGAGAATGGCCACCACTGTCATGTTATATTTAGCCTGTCCCTGTGTTTTAAGTGTCTGTTACCAAGCAACATCCAAATTCAGAGTATGTTGTGGGAACTGGAAATGCAGGAGTGGTGTTTGACTCAGGGCGGCGTGGATTTTCATGCTTTATTTATGGAATGGTACGTGTCTCCCAGAAGCTGCACACCTAACCGAGCTTCCCAGGCCTTGAGGAATCAATGACTGGAATGAATACTGAATGTTCTTTTCTTCTCCGTTTCAGGTGTTTGCTATCAGTCGATATCAGGAGTCGTTGGCTGCTTATTTTGTGCTGGGCACCCATGAGAACATTAATCAGATCGTGGAGATTCTTCTGGGGGATACGAGGGCCTACGTGTTTTTTGAGAGGGGCCATGGCGACATGCACTCGTTCGTTCGCACATGCAAGAAGCTGCGGGAGGAAGAGGCTGCCAGACTTTTCCATCAGATAGCATCAGCTGTGGCGCACTGCCATGACAACGGCCTGGTCCTCAGGGACCTCAAGCTGAGGAAGTTTGTCTTCAAGAACGAGGACAGGTAGATAGCTCAAGTGTGTATGTGTGTGTGCGTATATATGTGGGTATGTCTATATATGTGATGTATGCAAACGTGTGTGTGTGTGTGCATGTATGTATGTGTGTGCGGTGAAAGTAAGACTTAAAAGGCATAATAATAATTAAAAAAAAAAACTTTTTTATAAAGTCTACGGCTATGCCTGTATCTGTCTGACTGTATCTGTCTGTCTGTTCATCCATCCATCATCTATCCATCCATCCATCTATCTATGTATGTCTATCTGTCTGACTGTCTATCTGTATGTCTGTCCGTCCATCTATCCATCCATCCATTCATCTGTCCATCTTTCTATCTACAGTACACACACGAGTCCATTTTCATATATACAGTAGTCTCATCCTACCATGGACGGGATGTTGTGTTTTCACTTAGATTTATAACTTGGAACATAATATTAATTCCCAAATTCCCCTTGATCGTCAGGAAACGACGCGTCATTCTTGCCTCTGGGGTGGTCGCCCCATTTAGAAAACGGTCATTTGTCCTCTCTAACCATTGAGTCAGCTCATCTCGAATCCCTCTGGCTTCCTCGGTGGAAATGGAGAACAGTGTCCGGCCCTTAAAATGTGACCTTAGCGCTCCCGGCCTGTGCTCTGATGCCTCCACCGTCCTCGGCTCGACTCGCTGTGGCCATTGATGGAGACGGGCTGGAAATCAAACACCAAAGGCTCTCCGAGATTGGAACCAGAGCGGAAAGTGAGACAGACAGAGCGTATTGGTTTCCTGACCTGGTTATGTCATGAAGGACACTCGTAACGTTCTACTGTGGCACACCAGCGCTTCCAGGGCAGTGCTTTAATACATTACTGTGTTTAAGATGCGTGCCATTAGGGGATTATTTGGATGCTGGGTATCTGGTCGTGTGGGGTCAGCCGTGGACCACCGTGGTTGTCTGACCTGCTGGTAATTTACACGACCTGCAAGCGATCTCTTCGCTGGTGGTGAAACCCAACAGGACTATTTTGAGAGCTGAAGGTTTAGCTGAGACGGAGTAGGCGTACGGTTTCATTCTGATAGTTTCTGATTCACTATCTGAGTCACGAGGCAGTCTGCATAGACCTTCACCATGTTTTCCTTTGCTTTGTTTAGGCAATTCTACTGAGAATTCTCTCGGAGCTGCTATAAACGGAATAGATATTAAGTGAGGGTCGCTGCAGTCGTGGTAACGCACTCTGCCTTTATAATGGGTTTATTCCAATTTGTCACGATTGTTGTGTTCCAAAGTCTGTGATAAATGAATTTCTGCAATGTATGGAAACCTCCAGAATTTAAAAAAGCTCTGTTGTTATCATCCTCGCCCACTCGAGACTTTGGAAGGAAGAAAAACTTTCACAGTAAAGTCAAACTGTGAAACTGCAAAATTTGATGTGCAGTAAAGCAACTAGCTTTAATATTGACGTTCATACACTTAAAGATCATGTCATTTCAGAAAAAAAAGTGCGGTGGCACATGATGTCCATAGCATGTAATGGAAAGTTCTGTCTGGAAAAAAAACATTTAAAAAACAAAAGACAGAAAGTCACCAGTAGTGTTTTAATGTCCCTAGTCAAATAAAAACCTTTTTTAATTCACTTTCAGAATTTTCATTTTTATTCCATTTTTATTCAAATTCAGAATTTATTTTTTGAGGGTCTTTTTGAGTTTGAGGGCCTATACAAATTTTTGCCTTATAATAATAGGTAGACAGACAGACAGACAGATAGATTAACACTTAATAAATGACAAATGCAAATCAGTTAAAAAAAAAAAACATTAATTAAATGGAAAAAATGTAAATGTAAATTGCCACTAATGTGACAATGTCTAATTATTAATTACAATGTTATTGTAACAATTGATAATGTAATTCTACAAACAAAACAGACAGATATGATAAAAAAAAAACTAGTTATTATCAAGAACCAGTCAGATATGTTTGTGGAATCATCTTTCAGGCACGTCACTGTTCTTGCTTTTGATAATTGTGGGGTTGAGTTGGGATTGTGTTCATGCTTACGGGAAGGTCCACGGGCTATATTTATATTGCAGCTTTATGGGGGGATTTGCTATTTAATATGAGGAGAGTATTTATGTTGCTCTGTGTCGTGCCAGGCTTTAGCTATAACAAAGGAAAAGGCGATTTGAAAGGAATCTCGTGAATTGATAAAATTGTTTTTGGCCCGTATCATTTTCTCTCAAAGGTCAGGAGATTAGAAATGATCCATCCCAGTGGCCAAAACAGAATCCAACAAAAGCAGCATTTGTTGGCTTTCTATTGTCCTTCATAGCTCATTGAAGGTCAGAAGGTTTGACCCCACATGGCATTCAAGCTAACGTCATTTCACGGTTTTTCTTCCCAGGGGCATCATAAAGCTGGAGAGTTTGGAGGACACCTACCTGCTGGAAGGTGGAGACGACACGCTCTCAGACAAACACGGCTGTCCGGCCTACGTCAGCCCCGAAATCCTCAACGCAAACGGCAGCTACTCCGGAAAAGCGGCGGACGTCTGGAGCTTGGGTGTGATGCTCTACACCATCCTGGTTGGCCGCTACCCGTTCCACGACGTGGAGCCCAGCTCGCTGTTTAGCAAGATCCGCCGCGGCCAGTTCAGCATCCCAGAGACGCTCACGCCCAAAGCTCGCTGTCTCATCCGTAGCATCCTGCGGCGGGAACCGGCCGAGCGCCTCACCTCGCGAGAAATCCTCGACCACCCTTGGTTTTCGGCTTCCACCGGCCTGATGGCCACCGGCACGCAAGGGAGGGGAGACCGCGAGATGGACCAAATGGTACCCGAGGCCAACATGGAGGAAGAGCTGGAGCAGTTCTTCAGCTGAGCACAAAGTCATCTTCTAGATTCTAAAACAAAAATATCTCTATATATCTATCTACACATTATAATGGCGTCTGTTGTTACTTCTCATTCCATGAAGAGACATGGTAGATTCTAGCAAGCGTGTGGGACACCTCAAGCTAGGACGTCTGGACAAAGCCACGTGCTGATGGCGTCGAGTGATGTAGCAAGACATGTTCTGTTTCTTTTTTTACGTCTCGGTCTCATTTCACATGGTGCTGGTGAGGCGCACAAGCCAGAGTAAGCTACGAACATGCATCGCACGCCAAGGAACACGACAAATATCAGGCGAAACACCTCCTGGTGTCACCACCCAGTTGTCCAAGTACTGATTTGTTGCCTCCTCACTTTCATTTGCCTGATGTAGCGGTTAGAGTAGCAGCCACGCTACGCTAGGCGACGCTAGCTAAACGGTTAGCCTCTCATCTCCGACTCCTGGTTCTCTAAGGCGCCATTTCCTAATCATTTAGAGTTTGTGTCGCATTCAGATGTTCCTTCTACCGTATTGCTGCTGCTTTTTTCGCTCTAACCTCAACTGAAACGTTTTCTTCGTGAGCCTTCAAAGAGAAAAACATCTAGCACTTGACTCGCCGCGCTCCCGAGAACTGCTTCCTGGACTAGCGCCACCTATTTAACTTTAGTTTTCCGTTCGCCGGAGCGAATTTCGTTTTTTTTTTTTTTTGATGCGATAACTACTATATTTAAAAAGCAACATGCAGCTTTTTCGCAAATTGCCGCGGTTATCGCAGGCAAAGACGCAGGACGAGTTTGACGATGGCGACTTCTCGTCCCAAGTTGCTTCAGTGCCAATCGCGCTCATTCACTCGCGCTGACGGCGTTTTTTTGTTTGTTTTTTTCGTTCGACTCCATGAATATTAGCTATTTGAACGACTACACCGTCTCGAGTACCTCATGTTAACCGTACTGCCTGCATCGGTCTGTGAAATGATCATGTTCTGAATGGGTACATGTAGACATGTTTCGTCGTATATCAATGTTACTTGAAATCGTGATTTATATCTAGTCAGTGGCATGTGCCCTTTGAATGCTTTAGCCTGCCTAGCGAGAGGGGACACCTTTGTTTTTTTTCTTCCCTTTTAAGAAAAGTCATATTTTTCAAATTTACGCAGAATCCAAATACAGTTTCTTCCTTTGGTTGTGTGCTTTTCCCTGGTTTTGTAGAAGGAACCGCCTACTTGCGTTGGTGCTAATGTTGAAGGATTTTTTTATTATTATTATTATTATTATGACTTATGTTTTCAAGGGGAGGGGGGAGTGCATGGTGGGATAGCTGCCTCAGATGCTCTGATTGTAATGTAATACATTTTTGGTGTTTTGTCCAGATTTATTCGGTAAATAAATTGTGAACTGCTCACTGTATTATTGAATTATAGATTTTTTTCTCCGCAATTCTAATTTGGATTATTATTTAATGACCCTCCGAACATTATGCCCTGAATTTGTAACGCATAGGATTTTCCCCATCTGGATTGGTGGAATTCACCGCTGCCCGCCACTAAATCTGACCAGAGCCTGCTGGGAAATAATCCATCACATACAGATTAATGTCTGGTGCTTTGGGCCCATTTTATGGGATCTGCAGCTGAAGGCTTGAACTGACCTCCAGCCCCCGTGACACGTGCAGCTGTGCAGCACACGACTTACGTTTAGTGCCTGGAGAATCCCACACTGATGATGGAAAAGATGCTCAATAATCAGCTTTCTGAAACCCTCCTCATACACACAAACGCAAATTTGTTCTTGTGCAAATCCACCTCCACACTGCAAGAAATGTAACATAGCGGTTCTGACAGCGGTCCAGTGAATTGGGAAAATCTCAGCGTGATGCTTTTTCCC
>SOMO01000977.1:0-14163 GCA_028128575.1 Paedocypris carbunculus
ACACACACACACACACACACACACACGGTTCTGAAGAGAGTGCTGCTGTGTGCTTGAGTAGATAATACAAATAAAAGTGTGTGTGTGTGTGTGTGTGTGTGTGTGTGTGTACAGTCATTATAGTTTAAACTGAAGGAAGTGGGCACCTTTCTGTTAACAGTGAGACCAGGGTTAAAGGTCAGAGTTGGTGTGTGTGTGTATGTTTTCTAATAATTTCACGCATTGTTTTTATTTATATAGTGCGTCTGACGCGTGAACGACAGGAAATGGTCTGTGACGCGTGAGTGTAAAGCGCGAGGGACGCCGGTGTGAAGAGCCGGTTGGGATCTGATTGGCTGGTTGTAGGCCTCATGAATATTCAGCTTTGTGAGATTGTAGAGCAGTGACCGCTGATCGTCAGGTTCCTCTCTCCTTTCAGATTCAGATGTTTGGGGGAGGGTGGTGGTGCTCCTCCACATTAGCAAGTCCATTCAGGGCCACCGCTCCCTGCTCTGAATGAAGTCAAGGTGTGTGTGTGTGTGTGTGTGTGCGCGCTGGCAGGACTAGTGGACTTTAAAGTTCTTCTGTGGAGACGCATCTGAACGTCTTCTCTAATTATGATCTTCTGCTGCCGTACCGAGTTAGTTTTTTCGGCCGAGCATGTGCCGAGCCCCCTCCCCCCAGGGGGTGTGTGAGGGAGGAGGTGTTTCCCAGGGTGTGGGTTTGTCTTTGGGGAGGGGCTAGTTGAGAGATGCTCAGAAGACTGAAGCTCTGCACACACACACACACACACACTTGTTCAACGCTCCGGTGTTTGGGAGGCTGCTGGGAACGATGGTGTTCCTGGTGAAGTCTGTGATGGAGTACTTCAAGCGAAAGGGTAAGAGAGAGAGAGAGAGAGAGAGAGAGAGAGTGTGTGTGTGTGAGAGAGTGTGTGTGAGAGAGAGAGAGGAACGCTGCTCAGCGCATGGCCGGGAACTCACGAGTCTTGCTGTGACTTGTTGAACCACCATCTTTATCTTGTTGTGCATCTGGTTTTGTCGTTTCACAAATGGTTATTCTGAAGCAACAGATGGACAAGTGGCAGGTTCAGGTCTTTATGACGGCGACGCTCCGGGTCAGAACATGTGCTGAAGAAACGACAAGCGTCTGCCGAGAAGACTTCAAAACNCTCAGCGCATGGCCGGGAACTCACGAGTCTTGCTGTGACTTGTTGAACCACCATCTTTATCTTGTTGTGCATCTGGTTTTGTCGTTTCACAAATGGTTATTCTGAAGCAACAGATGGACAAGTGGCAGGTTCAGGTCTTTATGACGGCGACGCTCCGGGTCAGAACATGTGCTGAAGAAACGACAAGCGTCTGCCGAGAAGACTTCAAAACAGTAGGACAGACAGACAGACAGACAGGGGAACAGACAGAGAGAGAGAGACAGACAGAGAGAGAGAGACAGAGACAGACAGACAGGAGGACAGACAGACAGAGAGAGAGACAGACAGAGACAGACAGACAGGAGGACAGACAGAGAGAGAGAGAGAGNCGAGGCGGGCAAAGAGTGTGTGACCGTGATCCGAGAGCGGGACGGCGAGGCGGGCGAGGAGTGTGTGACCGTGATCCGAGAGCGGGACGGCGAGGCGGGCGAGGAGTGTGTGTGCGTCTCTCAGGACTCCAGCGGACACACGCTCTGACACACACACTCACACACACTCGCTGCTTCACACAGCATTTCACTGCCGGATCACTCCAGTTTCTTGTTCTCGCCCAAAACATTGTTTGTGTGTGTGTGTGTTTGGTTTGAACTGTTTTCTGTGTTCGCTTGATCTAANTTTTCCAGTGACATCCTCGTGTGATTGAAACGTTCCTACCGTGAGATCTTCACTCGCCTGAACTGAGCAGCTAGTGTGTGTGTGAAAGCCGATCCCGTAGGTATGTTCCACATGACCAGAGTTAACCTATATATACACCAGTCCTGTGAATGACATGCTATTCCCAGCAGCTTGAGGTGATGAGGTCAGAGCCGCTGGTTCTTCACTCGCTCACAGACGCTGAAGTGAGAGAGGACGCCTCTGTGTCGTGATGTCACGGAAGCTCCTCAGCCTAATCACCTGCAGCAGAAGGTTTGTCATAATCTGGGCTAGGAGATTAACTCCAGCAGATACGATCCTCGCGTCTCCGGCGGCGTGGTGAACCAGAAGAGCTCTGGAGGAGCCTGACCCGAGAACCTGACACTCGCCACTTCTGGCCTTTTGTTTTTCACAAATCAATCGAAGCACAAAAAAAAGAATGGAACGCAGGGGAGGGGAGGGGAGGGGTTGGCTCCTTCAGTCTCTCCCCGCCCCCTGCGGGATTAGGGCGGGGGATGAGGGCTGAGAAAAGGGGTGGAGTTGAGAGTCGGGACCGCCCCCGGGGCAACCTGAGGCCCGAGGATCTTCAGTGGCAGGAGCACGCTCCACCGTGAGGGATGGGCAACACCGCACCCTCGGCGCCGACGCCCGGCGAATGCATCCTGAGGCGCAGACTTCTCACCGCTAAAGTCCATCAGAGACCAGAGTGCCTGTGGACCCCTAAACCCCTGCTGCGTGTGGAGAGCCCCGGACCTAAAGGAGCCCCGCGCCCACGCCACTCGCTGTCCTGCCTCCCCTGTGAGTACCAGCCCGTCTGAAGGGTGAACCCTAGTGCAGCCCTCTTCTCCAGTCAACACCCTAGAGTCGCCCGGCCGCGGGACGTCCGCTTCTTCAGCTAAACCGTCTCTCGACCAAGACCACCGCTCGTTATGATGCCATTTTCCCGAATGGCCGGCGCACTTCGGCGTTTCTGTTGCCCTGGGGTCAGACGCTCGGAGCGGCTTCACACGGGCCGAGGGAAGTGGATTGGCCCGGGTTGAGACGAAGCGGCTAGCGCATTAGCGCGCGAGCAGGTGCGCTACAGGTCTTACGCTAAGCCCCGGAACATCTGCTTCCTGTGACCGACTCCTGCGCTTCCTGAGCCAAGGAAAGGGGGAGGAGTCGAGCCACTGTAAATATCGCGCGTTAGAACGTTGTTGCCGAGTGTCGCACAACAGTCGTGTGATGACACTGGCACTGTTTGAGGCGACACTGAACGCCGTCGGCCTCTGTCCGGCCCAGACACCATTCGCTTTTACATATACATTTTTAATGATGAGCAAAAACACTTTTTGAACATTAGTTTGAAAGTTTAAGCTTGTTGCACTGAAGTGAACGTTTCTGTGGCTCGCCGTCATTCACTGGTGCGGATCGATGCCTCACACGTCACAGATCAGTTACTCACACACTTCACTTTCAGCCGAATGAAGGCGTGTGTGTGTGTGTGTGTGTGTGTGTGTGTGCGAGTGCGCGCTGTCATGTCTGAGACGTTCACAGCTCTGTCCCCACTAGACGGCGCTGACTTCTGCTCATGTCACGTTACACCATCAGAGAGAAAAGCATCAGTAAAGATGATACGTTATGACCAGTATTTTGATTCAGCAGGATTGATCTGCTCCACAGGTTTGTACATTAATGTGAGTGTGTGTTTGGCAGCAGATCGGTTGCTTTTAGTGGTGGTCTGTGTCCCTGATGGGCTTCTGAGCTCAATATTTGATCAGCTGATGGGTCCGGCTCCTCCGTCACGCTGATGCTCCTCTACGGTTTCTCCAGCGCGACTCGCCCTTCGTTCCTCAGTGAGAACGACGCTGTTCTAGCAGATCCTACATCTCCCTGGTCTCCAGCGTTAATGACTGAAGGGACGGTTCAGCGTCCCACACACACGTCGTCACATCAGGTTTCCACGGCAGCACTGACTCCATCGGTCACACACAGACACACACACACACACACGCAGTCGTGTGAACAACACTTTCTTCCAATCACAGCGCTCCACGCAGACTTCAGGAAGCAGACTTTTACCTTCGCAAGTGTGCAACAGCGGGATTTCAGCCTTTTGTTCTGAATCTCTTTTGCCGTTATTGGAGAATGTGAAAACTTTGATGTGACAAACGTTGTCTGAAAAAGTAATAAAACTCTATACACACGCTAATAATGAAATGATAAATATATATATGCATGTGCCAAGGCAGCGGCGTGTGGTGCAGTGAGTAGTGCTGTCGCCTCGCAGCGAGTGTGTGTGTGTGTGTGTGTGTGTGTGTGTGTGTGTGGGTTTCCTCCGGATGTCCACCTTCTTCCACAATATTCCACATATTTAACTCTATTTATTTTCCAGGATTAATGTCCAAACTGAGCTAAAGCGACAGGAATCCTAGAAGACACCTAACAAACTGTTTATTCGCATTTCATTTCTGAGTCATAGGAAGGTGGACGTGTGAACAACCACTCGCTTGGTATGGATTAGTTGTATTTACAAAGGGAATAAAGCATGCTATAGCAAGATATATAAGCACTGTATGTGTAGAAAATATACAATGTATATACTATACCACTATATAACATTTTCAAGGCAAAGTGACTGATTCTGACTCTTCTGCCTCACGGGAGGTTCTTCACTTTCAGCTGTTTTATGTTGTGAAAGTTTTGGTTTATTGTGGAATAGTTGTGTGTGTGTGTGTGTTTCAGTGTCTCTCACATCACTAGTTAGAGCTGTTCACTCCAGCCAGAGTCGCTCGTTTACAACACAATAGAAGACTAAAAAGACCCCAGACTATTATTCTACACAATACCTGACCTTTAGCACACACACACACACACACACACACACACACACACACACACACACACACACGGTTCTGAAGAGAGTGCTGCTGTGTGCTTGAGTAGATAATACAAATAAAAGTGTGTGTGTGTGTGTGTACAGTCATTATAGTTTAAACTGAAGGAAGTGGGCACCTTTCTGTTAACAGTGAGACCAGGGTTAAAGGTCAGAGTTAGTGTGTGTGTATGTTTTCTAATAATTTCACGCATTGTTTTTATTTATATAGTGCGTCTGACGCGTGAACGACAGGAAATGGTCTGTGACGCGTGAGTGTAAAGCGCGAGGGACGCCGGTGTGAAGAGCCGGTTGGGATCTGATTGGCTGGTTGTAGGCCTCATGAATATTCAGCTTTGTGAGATTGTAGAGCAGTGACCGCTGATCGTCAGGTTCCTCTCTCCTTTCAGATTCAGATGTTTGGGGGAGGGTGGTGGTGCTCCTCCACATTAGCAAGTCCATTCAGGGCCACCGCTCCCTGCTCTGAATGAAGTCAAGGTGTGTGTGTGTGTGTGTGTGTGTGCGCTGGCAGGACTAGTGGACTTTAAAGTTCTTCTGTGGAGACGCATCTGAACGTCTTCTCTAATTATGATCTTCTGCTGCCGTACCGAGTTAGTTTTTTCGGCCGAGCATGTGCCGAGCCCCCTCCCCCCAGGGGGTGTGTGAGGGAGGAGGTGTTTCCCAGGGTGTGGGTTTGTCTTTGGGGAGGGGCTAGTTGAGAGATGCTCAGAAGACTGAAGCTCTGCACACACACACACACACTTGTTCAACGCTCCGGTGTTTGGGAGGCTGCTGGGAACGATGGTGTTCCTGGTGAAGTCTGTGATGGAGTACTTCAAGCGAAAGGGTAAGAGAGAGAGAGAGAGAGAGAGAGAGAGAGTGTGTGTGTGTGAGAGAGTGTGTGTGAGAGAGAGAGAGGAACGCTGCTCAGCGCATGGCCGGGAACTCACGAGTCTTGCTGTGACTTGTTGAACCACCATCTTTATCTTGTTGTGCATCTGGTTTTGTCGTTTCACAAATGGTTATTCTGAAGCAACAGATGGACAAGTGGCAGGTTCAGGTCTTTATGACGGCGACGCTCCGGGTCAGAACATGTGCTGAAGAAACGACAAGCGTCTGCCGAGAAGACTTCAAAACAGTAGGACAGACAGACAGACAGACAGGGGAACAGACAGAGAGAGAGAGACAGACAGAGAGAGAGAGACAGAGACAGACAGACAGGAGGACAGACAGACAGAGAGAGAGACAGACAGAGACAGACAGACAGGAGGACAGACAGAGAGAGAGAGAGAGAGACAGAGACAGACAGACAGGAGGACAGACAGAGAGAGAGAGAGAGAAAGGAGGACAGACAGACAGAGAGAGAGAGAGGGAGACAGACAGACAGGAGGACAGACAGAGAGAGAGACAGACAGACAGACAGGAGGACAGACGGTCTAAGTGCCTCTACCTGAGTGTCTGTCTCGCTCTGACATCACACGTGTCGTCTTCTTTCAGCTGTGTCAAATCTGGATGAAGAGAAGAAGTGGAGCGTTCACTACACGGCCCCGTGGCATCAGCAGGAGAACGTCTTCCTGCCCGGCTCCAGACCCGCCTGTGTGGAGGACCTGCACCGCCAGGCCAAAGTCAACCTGAAGACGGCGCTGCGAGGTGACGTCACGTGACTGGAGGTGTCCGCTGCTCACCTGAGGCCTGCAGAGATTAGGCGTCTCTGTGTTTACCGAGCGGAGGGCTTTACTTCATAGGGCTCCACGGATCAGGGAGCGTAACTGTCGTCATTACGTGTTTCTGCAGAATGTGACAAGCTGAGGAAAGATGGTTTCCGCAGCTCTCAGTACTATTCTCAGGGGCCGACCTTCTCCGGCGTCACACGCTCCCATCACGACGACCTGGACTCCGATGAGACGGATATAAAGGTGAGATCTTCTGGGTTAGGGTAGCACGGTCGCTCTGTGTCCGTCCATCCTTTTTTCTTTTTCTCATCACATCGCATTAAGTCCACTGCAGCGGTCTGACCCCTTTAATGTGAAGAGTCCCAGGGTCCCATTGTCTGGCCCCCGCAGCCCCCGCGTCTCAAGCCTTCTGCACTCCTGCTCGATGGGTGTAGGAACGCCATTGTGTTTGCTAAGTGAGCCGAGAGAAACCTCTGCCTGGAGAAAAGACCGATGACGGCCCAGTGTGTGTCTTTCACATGATGCTTGTCGGTCTTGTAGTAGTCGTTGTAAAGTTTGAATGACTTCCGTATCGTCTTTTGAAACGAAAAGCCTGGGCAGATGAGTGGAGGTCTGGGATGGAGAGACGCGGCGTCTTCCCCTCTCTCCAGACATCTATCTGCTCGTGTTTGGATCACGAGGGTGAAAGACGACGCTTGTCTTTGATCCGTTCTCCTGATGCTGTCCTGCGCTCTGACCCGCAGTCCACGGCCTCCTCGGGCGAGACGGACTGGGTGACGGAGCGGCCGGACGGGGCTCCTCTGCCCACACCGGAGGAGAAGATGCGGCAGCAGGCCCGAGCCGTGCTCACGGACATCATCCCCATCGACGTCACAGGTTTGTCCTGAGCGTTCTAACAGAAGCTGCTCTAACACACTCGCTCTAAAACACTAAACCCTCTCAACACTGCCGTGAGATCCGTGTCCTGCTAGTGTGTTCTCTCTGCTGTTTGCTTGTGTTGAGTGTGTTCACCGCACGCATGTCACTAACTGGCACTTCTGCATGTTGGACGCGGCCGTGCTCTCCAGGCGAGACGTTTGACCGACAGGCCAGCGTCCGCCGCTCCCTGATAAACACTGACTCTCCGACCCGTCGGCCGCGGCACGTAAAGCGGAGAAAGACTATATCGGGGCGTCCTGACGGCCTGCAGCGGGAGCGAGGTACGGCACGGCTTCACCCGCTCTCCAGACCATCACGTCTGCTCAAATCTCTCACCCGTTCAGTCGACTTCATTCTCAATCATTGTTGATCATAGTTCCTTTTGATCTTAGTTATAATTCAAATCTTTTCCTTACTAATATTTTCATGCACATGTGTGACGCTAATCCTTTCTGCTAAATAAACCCAGCATGAGCGTTCCGTCTCCTCGTTTCTACCTTGGGTTACGGTTCCAGCCATATCTGCCAGATTAGGAGGATTGTATAAAGAGCATTTTCCATCATTCTTTGTATTTAAAATGCGTACCTTTAATGAGTTGTTCTGTAGCCGAGCAGATGGCTGCCCGGCAGTGTCCTGCCTTTTTAAATGTGATTTGCTGTTAGCGATGCACAATTAATCTGCTTTAAGTCTACTGTTGTCAGAGCGGGGTCATCTCCGGTGGTCTCAACAGTTGTGCTGAGCTGATAAAATCCTTTTAAGATCAGACCGTCTGCCAGCGTCGATGTTATGACGATTTCTAAATTTGTAATACTGCTTCAGAAACCCACATTTCCTCGACTCTAGAGCCAAAAACAAGCGTCTTGCCAGTTCCAAAGGTCTTTCACAAGCGACTAATTGAATTGATCAACTCTGAGTAGCCACAGATAATCGTATTGGCCCACAAAGCCACAAGGGAGAAACTCTGATTCGAGCAGCTGCAGCGTCTGTCATGTAATCGTCTTCTATCGCTCTCTCTCTCTCTCTCTCTCTCTCTCTCTCACCACAGCGGCCAAAGGAGAACTTCGTCCACACTCCATGTTTGTCCCTGGACAGTATTCCACACTTGAAAGAGTCGCGAATGGCAGTTTAACTCTTCAGCGGTTCCTGACTAAAGATTCTGGCTGCCAGACCGAGGACGTGAGAATAGTGCCGCCGTCAGTCAGGAGAATAAGAGCCCAGAAAGGCCAAGGAATCGCAGCGCAGATGTCCGGACTTTCCTCCTCTGCAACAGATGTCTCGTCCGTTTACGAGGGGAGTTTGGTTGTTTTAAAGCACCCGCGGCTTTGCCACGACACCCGGGGTTTTCACAGCTTGCCACGAGGCGCGCGGGTGTCGCTGAGCGAAGAGCCGCTCTGCAGCAGCACGCCCTGCAAGCGCGACGACGGGCAGATCGGAAAATTCCAGGTGGATGATACTGTGGTGCACATGAGGAAAGCTCCCAGGGTCACTGCGCCCACTCGCCCGAAGTCTCAGGAGCTGGGGACTTCACCCACGTCTGCGCCAGCCTGTGTGGTTTCTCCTCGTGCGGCCTACTCCACCTCGCTCCTCCCTCACGCCACCCTGTCCTGCTCCGCCCAGCTGGTCACGCTGCACCTCGACTCTTCTGCGCCAGAGCCACGCCCCCTCGATGCCAGCAGCGACGCCGGCCGGTCGGATGTCAGTTTGGCGAGCCGCGGCACCGTCGCCCCAGACGACCAGTGGATTTACGACACGCCGGAGAACGTCGCTCCCAGAAGGAGCCTGACGTCCAGCTGCTCCACCCCCGTGAATCAGGCGTACAGCAGCCTGGAGCGCTCCTCTAAAGGCACCGACTCCAGCTCCCTGCACTCGGTGGACAACGACGGCTACTACACGTCCATGCACGTGGACTCGGGTCTGAGGTGGAGAAGCCAGGGCGCGGGAGGCCGGGCGCAGCGGCACAGCATGTACGAGGGTCTGGTGTGCCACAGCTCCTACAGCGAGCACTCGCTCTCACGCTCCATCTCCCTGCGCAAACCCAAGAAGCCGCCGCCCCCTCCGGCCCGCACGGACTCGCTCCGACGCCGGGCGAAGAAGCCCTCGGGCCCGGCCGTGCTGAGCGAGTCGCTGATAGCCACGCTCCAGCGGTCGCTTCAGAACGGACTGAACGGCTCCGCCTCGCCATCGCCCAGTCCCAGCAGCGACTACGAGGACGTCTGGATGCCGAGAGCCAGGAGCCAGAGCAGCGTCAGCGCCGCCAGCAGTGGGGTGTCGGGAGTCGGCATGAGTAACGTCTACTCCATTTGTCACGTCACACCGTCCCAGAGCGACACCAGCAGCCTTCGATCGGAGTTCACCGACTCCTGGGGGAACCACGTGGACTGTCCTGGCCTCTCCACTGAAGCCAGCTCTGCCCGGAGCGCCACTGAGGTGATTACTGGAAATCATCTTCTCAAAGGTGCCCAGACATCTGTTCCTCAAACCCCCGGAGAGAGCGACCCGTCAGTCAAGCCCGTGACGAGCGCGTCATCTCCGGACAGGGTGCAGCGCTTGACCTCGCCATCCAGCGGATACTCCAGTCAGTGCCACACCCCCACGGCCGGCACTCCGGTGCCCTCCGTCATGCGCGCCACGTCCCCGTCGAGCAGCAAGACCAAGCCCAGAGTGCCCGAAAGAAAGTCCTCCTTGCTCTCCTCCGTCTCCATCTCTTCCTCCTCCACCTCTCTCTCATCCATAAATTCAGACTCGATCAAAATCAATGTTCCACCACCTCCTCCACCTTTCCCTCCTCCTCTTCCTCCCTCCACCTCTGTAGACCGATTATTTTCTCCACCACCTTCTTCACTCACTACTCCTCTTCTAAACCCTTCGCTCGCCACACCTTATGAATATTCGTCGCCAGAGTTTCCACCTCCTCCACCTCCTGAGATTCTGATGGACATGTCAACCCTCAATAATCCTCTCACCGCCGCACCTCCTCCTCCTCCTCCTCCTCCTCCTCCTCCTCCATCATTTTCATCTGACACCAGTCACCCTAGACTTCAGCCTAAACACACGAGCGACCTGACACCACCTGCTCCTTCCTCTGAGAGTTTACAGGAGATGAAAGCGAGCGCTGCTTCAGCCCTGCCTCTCATCACAGCGTTTGCCCTGCGCAGTGTCCGGCTTCGCCGCGTCAACCCGCCAGAGATCAGCTCGGAGAAGGTGGAGCAGAGCACCAGTAGACCTCAGACTCCAAACAGGCCTCAGAACTCACAGCAGCCCTCAGGCCTTCAGGGGTCTGAAAGCGCCGGTCACGCGCCGTCTCCAGAGGAAGCTCCGTCGCTCCGTGTTCAAGCGCGTCCTCACGCCGAGGTCAGTTCAGTGGACACGTCACACCCATCACGAGTGTCTGTGGATCCTGCTGCTGAGTCTCTAGTGCTCCGAGACCAGGAGCCCCACAGCACCACACACGAGGAGCCCGGGGCGGACGGATCCAGAGAGGAAGATGAGGGTGAGATTACTCTTCCTTCTGTCACTCTGCACGTTTACACGCGGCTTCCTGAGACTCCGGCAGTACCATCGCTGCCCTGCATTAATGGAATCATAACCTGTAGAATATTGGGAAAAAAATAAATAGCTCCTGCAATGTTCCGTCACATTCCCGCCGACCAGATGCGTCCTTACACACCAGACGCGTGTAGTTGGCGGGAATGTGACGGGGCAGAGTGACCCTCCCCGGGGAGTGTGAGGGGGCGGAGCCTGTGTAGGGGGAGGGCAGCAGGAGCGCAGCTGCGGATGCGGGACAGAAGCCGTGCGTCCTTGCACTGAGCGGGAGAACGAGCGCGGCTTGGTCCTGCTTCTGTGTGTGTGTGTGCGTGTGTGTGTGTGTGAGTGAGAAGAGTGTGTCAGTGCCACAGCTGATGTTCTGATTGCGGCGTCCTTCTCAGGTGATGTGTTTGAGTCCAGCGCCGCTGACACCTGTGGGGACATGGTGACCCCCACGCGACCTCGCACCACCGAGGATCTGTTTGCAGCTATTCACAGGTAAATGACTTTCATTTCAAGTCTCGTCTTCATCACTTTCTCCTCTTCCTCCTCCCTGAGCGCCGCAAACTTTCAAACGCTCCGTCTGATCCATCTGCGATGCATTAATCACGCCAGCGGCCTGAGAAGCAGCGTGCTCCTCGCTGAAGAACCCAGCATTACTTATTTAAGCTCGTGCTGTTCGGCTTATTCTGCTTTCTTCTGGTTTTTGAGAACAATTGAATCCTGGAAAATGACGTGGTGTGTGTGTGTGTGTGAGAGAGAGATATGATGTGTGTACTGCTTGACATGAGCATGGTAACTCGCTTGGTTACTGTATGTCAGACACACACACACACACACACAGTGTTAGCAGCATGTCCGGCGCCTCCTCGCTCCTGCTCCGCCTTGACCTTGTTTCTGGCTTGTAATTGGCTGTTTTCCTGCGGGGATGATGCTGGGATGGGATTATCTGTAGAATATCTGAAGCTTTTGCATCTCAGATTTCCTGGTGTTTCCAGTGGATAATCCCGAGCATCTTAATCCGCAGCCATTACTGCGGTTACGGTTCTGTTTACTTCCTCAAGCCCTGTTCAACACTCACAGTTAGACATTCAGAACTGAAGTTTAAAAAGAAAAAAACGCAACAGATTATAATGACAAATATTCAGAGATTCTTGTACTTTAGGCTTAATTTGCATTAAAACGTAACGTTTGTCCAATTGTGTTGTCTCTTTGCTCCAGATCGAAGCGGAAAGTTCTCGGCCGGCGAGAGTCTGAAGAAGAACGTTCCCGCGCTCCCCAGTCCCCCCCGGCCACGCCCACAGGGCCCCGCCCGGCCGGACCCATCCAGCGCGGCCTCCGCAGGTCTGCCACCAGCAGCGACGGCTTCAAGGCTCTTCTGCTGAAGAAAGGCAGCCGCTCCGAGAGCAGCTTCCGCATGTCTGCGGCCGAGATGCTGCGCAGCACCGACCCGCGCTGCCACCGCCCCTGTGCCGACGCCTCGCCCTCGCCTCCGGCCCGCGGCAGGAGAGCCTCCGAGGACTGGACCCGGAGCGACGGCCCGCCGCCCTCCTCGCCCTCCTCGCACGGGCCCAAGCTCAGCCGCTCTCGAGCTCCGCCCTCCGCCGCCAGCAGCAGGTACAACGCCCGCAGCCGCATCCTCAGCAGCCCCATGACCGTCATCCGAGAGCGGGACGGCGAGGCGGGCGAGGAGTGTGTGACCGTCATCCGAGAGCGGGACGGCGAGGCGGGCGAGGAGTGTGTGACGGCGATCCGAGAGCGGGACGGCGAGGCGGGCGAGGAGTGTGTGACCGTGATCCGAGAGCGGGACGGCGAGGCGGGCGAGGAGTGTGTGTGCGTCTCTCAGGACTCCAGCGGACACACGCTCTGACACACACACTCACACACACTCGCTGCTTCACACAGCATTTCACTGCCGGATCACTCCAGTTTCTTGTTCTCGCCCAAAACATTGTTTGTGTGTGTGTGTGTTTGGTTTGAACTGTTTTCTGTGTTCGCTTGATCTAAAAGCCATGAGAAAGATCAAAATTCAGAAGAACTATTTTACCTAAAATCCATTTGTTACCAAAGATTCGTAAAGCTGATGGTGAAGAGCCGTTTCATTCCCGGTTTTCTCCAGTTTCACCACGTTTCCTTTTCACTTGTTGTTTTATGCTGTTTTTATATTTCAATCGGGGGAAAAAACTCCCACTGAAAATATTCAGATTTCAGAGATTTTGTACATTTTGGAAATGTTTTTGTTTCCTTTTGTAGAGTATTTATTTCAGACAATCCAGCATGCGGTTTGATCTGCCTGAACTTTCTTTACTTTTCCATTGAAATGAAAAAGATATAAATAAATAAATGAACTGATACGCCGGAGCAGAGGAAGCGTGTCTGTGAAATGCCTTGAATAAAACATGCTGGTATTTAAAACTGTTCGTCTCTCGTGTCTTTGCTTCAGTGCCAAACTAAAACCAATTCTGCTTCTGACTACACGGAGATCAGACGACAATAATAATCAAGAATAAATTATCATTATTGTTCAAACAGTAACATAGTGTTTGTGTCTGTTGTATTTTGTGTGGACAATATTTGTTATAGTTGTTTTTTTTTTTATTCTTGCCGTTCAATCGTATTAGCCGAACGTATCTGTTCATGTTTGTCCACACGGTGGCGCTGTTGTGTGTCATACGTTGTGACCTGACTGATCGCGCGTGTAGCTCCGTGTCGTGTGGAGTGGACCGGGTTCTGCTGGTTCCCCTCGGTGCGATGCGGGTTTGAGGGTTCGTGCGGGCGGACAGATGTTGCAGGAGCGAGAACCGCAAACACGTGACTCGCGCGCACTGGAATAACGGACGCCGCGGTTTCGTGAAGAGTTCGTCTTTCTTCATCGCTTCTCTAATGTGAAGTCCACAAGAGCAGAACACCAACCCAAACCCTGCCGCGCGCCGTCCGTCATTACGGCTCTTATGTGTTAAGATGGGCAGTGGTGTAGTCCGATACACCCAACATCTCCCAGGTGAAGTTCTTCTAACCCTCCTGGTGAAGGTCTTCTAACCCTGACCAAACATCTCCCAGGTGAAGTGAGGGTCCAATAAGCGAGTAAATACGTCATTTTGATATAATAGTAAAACATTTCCAGCAGTCAGTTTGTTAGATTGAGCAGTCCGATAAATAAATGTTTCTTAATTATTTTAATCTTATGTGCTTGGTCAGCACGTGTGCTGTAAAGACTATCATTAATTTTATACTACCTATGCGCATGCGTTAGTGCACAAGTCTATAGTGTAATATTTAGATGATCCCTTCATTGCTGGGCCTATATTGCCATTTGTGGTCCTGTGGGAAGAAGTAACTGCAGTAAATAAACTATATTATTATACATAAAA
>SOMO01000980.1:31080-50523 GCA_028128575.1 Paedocypris carbunculus
AAAAAATGTTATATAATTTGTATTAATGTGTAATATGCATGTAATATAAAATAAAATATTACATTTGAGAGCCAATTGTATTAGTTGAACTTGAATCCAAAGAGTTGTACAATATAAGATTAAAAAAATGGGTTTTGTCACTTCTTACCTGTTAAACTCATAGATATCCTCAATATTTCCAAACAAAGCACATACTTGTTCTGGCCTGATCTGTAGATCTCCTGAATCTATAATGTGAGCCAGGTAGTCCTGTAAAGAAATAAAAACAAGCATGATATAGTTAAATATAGTTAAATAGTGAAAGTAAGATTTAAACATTGCTGCATACTCTTTGTTCTTATGTACATTTTAATCAGCTGTTGTCTGTTTTGATAGACATCACAAGAGTATGTTGTCCAAACCGAGCCTCACTTATTGTAGTGTGTGGAGTGCCACTGTCAATAATTGCATGTTCTACAAATTTCTTATACTCTGATTTTTAGGAAATCTACAATTGAGTGCATTGTAAACTTAAAAAAATAGAACAAAAAAAAGGGTGAACATTTAATGCAGACACAGCGTACTCTTGTGCAAGTACAAACTACAATACTTTTAAATATGTTATAAAGGTGTTTCAATAGTTAGCCAAATTGGAGAAAGTTCTTTGAAGAAATTTTCATCCTCGTTTGAGAGGAACAACAAAGTTCTATTTATACTCATATCATGTAATATGACCCTAATTTGATTCAATAGCAGACAGACAGAATATTGTTTAAACCAAAAACTACATATTTTACAAAGTAAAAAATTAATTGACTGAATAAAAAACAATCAACTGATCCTAACCTCCACGATGCTTCGAAGATCTTTGACATACATCCGCTCCGTCTCAAGAATCTCCATGATCACACGGTCCAGATAGGTAAGTTTGGGATTTGGTGCCATGGTTTTGGAGGCAAACGGAGTGAAAGGCAGTTCAGAAGCAATGTTGATGTTGTTATTATATCCCGTGTCACTGCTATTTGGCTGAAAACACAAACTTTCTTGAGTTTCTTGATTCTCTTGAGTCCCACTCAGTACATTGGCAGGTGTAAAGTCCAGATTCTCGTTAATAGATGCATCAGATGATGGGAGACCAGACAATGAAGCATCTTCATGAGAGGAGCCTGATGAGATGGTAGAAACCAAACTCACAGGCCTCTGGATATCCGAGTAGTCAGAGCAGTCAGACAGAGTTGCTGTTGAGTTCTGACCATTGCTGCCCACAGAGAGAGTGGACAACCGAAGAGATTCTGTTACAAAAAAAATTCAGCGTTATTTAAAATATCATTTTTCAAAGTGCACATTCCATCAAAACAGCTGTTCACGAAAAGTACAGTAAAGTAAGTGTGTTTGTGTAACACATAAACAATATGTACTTAAAAAAAGAAAAAATTTGAGGTTCAAATATTAATCAAATAAATCCATAATATATATACANCACTACTTCTTCCCAGTCCATTATTATTTTTAAAAACGTTCTTTTATCATAAGAATGCAAGATATTAAAATATGCTACGGAAGTACGCAACTTTATCAAACCTCACTGCAACAAACCTCAATTCACACATCTGAGGCTGCCCACTACTCCGGGTGTGTTCACTGTTTGGATGTGTCAAATACAGAGACAAATTTCACCACTGAGGAATTCATAAAGTTTCATCAACTCTAAATCCATAGTCGATAAATTAGCTAATTTCAATGTACAAGAATATCATTTAAGTTACAAAAACTATTGATTATCAATGGTTTGTTTGTGTTGTTAAAATAAAACACCAGTGTGCTTGTATACAGACCAACAATGGCATGGAAACAAACCCAGGGTTGTAGTTGTGCCAAAAAAAGGATGATGTAATAAAACAACCCAAAACATGTAGGCAAAATAACCACTTGTCTCCGAAGTGAGACATGATTGGTGCTCTGGTCTGGCCAAGTATAAACCTTAAATCAATCAAACTGATGTGACTATATCAAAAGCAACAACTCATTCTGATATTCCAGGTATACACAAAAATCAATGATCAAGACTAGCTTGCAGTATAAAGAGAACTACTTAGAGCCACTTGTTTCTTATTACGTATATAACCAGTTCTGCAGCATGAGATAAAAATGTGTTAACTCCCTTGTCTTAATTATGTTTTAGACCTGTGCGGTTTTAAATGCTTTTTTCCCCCAGAGCAATAAATACAGCTTTAGTTGCTAAGATGTTTAACATGTCTTTTATTTATTTATTTTTTGCTATTTTTGAATTTACCATGCATGTTTCAACGCTGAATCTAATGTTAGACAAAAAAAATTCAAGAAACAATTTACAAAAATACATGATGTTAAAGACATTCCCATATCATCCAAACTAATGCATAACTAGCAACATTAATATATTATTTGCTCTAAATGTAAAACAACAATAGCAGTTTGGACGCAATTTAATAACCAAAAATTGGCTTTGAACACTGTAAGTTCTGGATAATTGTAATAGCATTCAAGAAAAAAAAAAGTCTTGATATAACACTAATATATTCTATTGCTATTCTCAAAATCTATTTTTATGAGAAATTGTGTCCTTACAAAGTCACAATCTATTTGAGCAATAAAATTCATTATACTAACTTATATCAAAGCATTCCCCCCATATCCCCTTCCTCCTTTTAAACATTGTGCTTCCTCATATTCTAACAAATTGTACAAACTTTTACTATTACAAAACCGTCAATGAAATGACAACTCACCTTCCTGAAACGGCTTCTTTCTGATAAATCTTTCTAAATAAAGCCACATGGCAATGTGGAAGCACAAGAGTGTAAATGCTGCACCAGCCTCGGGTACATGGAAGGTTTTGAAGTTAAATGACACAGCTGGAGAGCAACAATGAACAAACAGAGTCTCACAACCCAGTGCCAGATCACATGACAAGCTTCAGACCAGATACAAGAGCGCCTATTCTGGAAGAATCTCCTTGGAGTTACACATTTAAAGTAGAGCTGGAGATGTTGGTACTTAATCTGCTATATATTATAATAGTTTCAACAAGAGAAAAATAGCAACAACATATTTTGTGAAAATGATGGTTCAGGATACAGAAAAAGGTTCCTTGATGCATCTTTGTAGAAGATGCACCATTTTGCATCTCACCAGTTCTCGATGGTTCAGAAGCAGACAGAGGCAAAACCTGAGGCCACGCCTTCCCAGGAACCGCTTCACCCCCGGCTTCGCTCAGATGAACGTCTTAACTCTTTAGTGGTTCGCTAAGGACATTTAACCTTCATAGCCATTTTGTAGTGAGCTGTGTGCAGGGCAATGTGTAGCCTAGATGGCTGTGAAGCATCAAAGAGCAAGCTTGCATTTCCTTTAAGCCCCCCATGGGGCTGAGAAAATTGTGCCCACCGTTGGTGCTGACCACATTCAAAGTCTCCAAGACCCACAACCGCCAGACCACCATTACCAAACGTAATGATCGGATGATAATGAAATTACTGCAGTTTCCAGTCCAGTCTCTAAATGTTGAACAGTGTTAGCTTTAAAAATACTGCAGATATACTAGGTTTGCCTTTCCTGAATCTGTGTTTTAGACACAATGGTGTTTAAGAAAGTCCAACCGATGCTAGTTTGTACAATTCTCTATGTTAAAAACTCTGTTACTATATTAATAATGTCACCATGCGGACACTTGCTGTATTATTTATTATTTTTGTCACCTGGATGATGCCTATGAACAGTGCCAACTTAAATGACAGATGTTTATATTCCATTGATGCAGCTGATAAACTGGTGGGCTAAATAGTGTGTGTTTTTTGGTATTTATTGCATGTATACAAGTATGTATACATTTTTGACGACACGATCACCAAGAAATACTGTAGAATAGAGGTTGCATCTTTCTACCTGTGAATGACATTTCTTTATCCTGGCGAGTAAATGATTAAAACAATACCCCCCTTAACACATACAGATCTTACCGGCATGTTATTATTACATGTCATGCCAGATATATCAGAAATTTCCTGTTTGTCAGATATGCCACAAATTCCTCACAATAACAATCATCCTCAAGATAACAAATTCTTCGATCTGAAGTGTATTTCCAAAGTTGGTGCATACATTGTGATAAAACCCAAAATGTCTTACAACCCATCAGATTAATTTGTTTAGATCAGTGAAATCTACACACCGGTGGTCTTGAGAGCACAACTGTTTTGAATTCTAGGCGGCGCTACACTTGGCCCATGTCCCACTTAAATTTAGTAACTGAAATAGGTAATAACGAAAAGAATAATGCTTAAAAGTCCAGAAAGGAGGTTGGACTTCAGTGAGATGCCTTTTTAAAATCAACCAATCCCTATGAGTCCAAGATCAAGATCTATATAGAAGACTGGAATTTACATACTGAAAGACTGAATGTGACCTAACATCCCTCCCAGGTCTAACCCAAGGACATTACCAAAAACCTCCCTGAACTGTGACTCGCAACAATCAGTAGATCTGACTCAAACTGTAATGAGGTGCATCATAGACATATTTCTAGTCATGCTCATGGCAATCCAAATGCCCCACCCGTCTCGCAATGGTTAACAAAACTGGATGGTGATTTTAGGACTTTGGTTTTGACAATGTTTTGTTTAAATTGTAATGAAATATGTGTCAAATGCGTTAAAAGTAAGAAATTGACAAATGTTAAAGATTAACAGCAATAAAAAAAATATTTCAAAATCAATCCAATTTCTGTGTCTTTTGACAAGCATAGACAGATTTTGATGACTCGACATGGTGTAGTAAAATCAAACATACATCAAACATTAACTTTTACTTCCAGACCAGATTTAATTGTAAATATAAAATGTACTGACAAGATTAGTTTGAATCAAAAAAAAAAAGTAAATAATAGAATAGTCATTCAAGAACTTTAAAATTAATTCATAGTCAAAATGTTAAAACATTTATAAATAGCTTTTCTTGTAATTAAATTCTTAAAGATGTATCTTGAAAAGACACATTTGGGTTTAGACACGTTCATAGTCAATATATACATCCTGCTTGCACAAATGTTTGTGTAATATGAAATCTTGTTGCATTAGTAGGGCAACGAGCTTGGTTTCACTAAAAACACATTACGTGATCTTTATCTTTAAATCCTAAAAAGATTTTGTGAGTAAGGCGTAAGAAGTACATTCGTCGTAATGCACATTAACAGAACACCAAAGAGCGAACTGTACCAATTATTAGTAAACATGGACGGTCATCGATTAGTTTTCTCTCACATTGTTTTATAATTAACGATACGCTTTTTAAATAACGGAGTCGTGATCGAGACATGATGCCACTTGGATGCTAAAATATACCGTCATTCACAAGACATTAACGACGGGATTTATGGCACAAAACGCAAACATTTGAAGTTTGCTTGTTAAGACAGTGCACACATTCCATGGATTCCAACGGACAACACTGGCAGATATCAGGACACGTTACAAAACAGACGAGCAAAACAAACTCCCGGCTAAAGTTATGAAGTTATGCCCCGCACTTACCAGTTGAAGCAGAAAAGTCTTGAAAAGTCAGAGAACTCCACGAAAACTGTACTTAAAATTGTAGCATTAATCGTTCACTTCCTCGGCGACTCAGTGCTCATCGGACAATGGCGGAAAACCAATGGCGTTTCTTTTTTTTTTTTTTTTTTACTAAACTTTAACTAGTCCGTCAACCGCCCGACTGACTGTTCTGTTGGAGTCAGTGGTGATTACCATATGCCGAGAATACGTTCGCGGCAAACCCTCATTTAAAAACAAGTGAGTGCGCATGCGCGGCAAAAAGAACGTCACTGAGATTGTAACTATTCGTATTTGTATCGCATTGTCATCAATTACATATCTAATCCTCATTCAATGGTAACGTAAGTCTACAAAATACTAAAACTAATTCAGATGAGACTTTTTTTTGAAATAAACCACATTAGTTAACACACAATATGATGCTTTTAAATAATCTTTTTGGTAAAAAAAAAATTTCATTCAATCATTATTGTATTGTAACTACTGTATACACTGACTGGATAACGTTTTTACATTTAGAGACTATTTTGCGTTTTGGTGTGATATAGCGCCCCCCTTAGGACACTTGGGGTTTGTGTCTATAGTGAACAGAGTATTTTCGGCTCATGCGTAAGGTCTTCTGCTTAAACCTGACCTCTTCCATTACTAAAGGTTCTTAGCTGTTTGAGGTGTTAGCAGAAAAAGTGCTTCTGAACCTGGGATTGTGAATTACTGGGAAAAAAAGCTCATATAAAAGTAATGAGTGGCTCAGTCTTGGGAAAGAGTAGGGTAGGATGAGTCTCACTACAGGTAGCAAAAAATAAGCCCAGGAGGAAAGTGTCAAGTGACAAGAGACAATTGAGGAACAGTGCTTTTATTTCAACACAAAGATCAAAAATGCCTTGTGTGGCAAATCAAAATGTACACGAACAAGGTTAGGAAAATTCTCGGCACAACTGACAACTTGGATAAAAACAATAGTTATCACTGCAAACTTTAAACATGAACAAAGTAAATACGGAGATAACACAAGATGACTTAATAAACCACAAGTAAAATAAATGTGAATGAAACAGAATACGCCACCAGATCAGGGTGGTGGACAAAGAATGGATCTTGACAGAAAGAACAAGGCAAAAGGACACATTCCAGTTATTCCAGTATTTGAGTCATTCACTTGTGATCAAGAATCTGCTCTGTAGTCTTTATTTGCCTGTACGTACATCAGGTCAACACTTATTTGTAATGTAGAGATACTGATAGTTTGGCTATTTGTTATGATCTCCCCAGAGACAATCTCCAGTGTTCATTAAAAACAGGATGTCTTCCAATGATCTCATACTTTGCATCCTATTAGAATAAGCATGATAAAAAAAAGGGATTTTGGTGATGTGCATACTTGACTAAATCTTCATTCAGTTAAGGGTTGTAATGTAAGACATCCACTCAAAGTAATCCATTAATAGAGTCAGCTGTAAGAGGTGAACTATAGATGTTTTTTCATCTTATATATGAAAGTAATGTAATCTTTCAAGTTTCTATTTAGATTTTTGGAAAGTCTTACAAACTCGATGATTAAGTGAAGGAAAAAAAAATTCCAGCGCAAACTTTGTAAAGATCTTTACATATCCTTCTAAATATGGTTTCAGTGTCCATTCTGCATTTTTTGTATCTATCTTTCATTCATTTCTCAGATGCCTAGTAAACTAATACGTCTTTCTTAGTCAAAAATATGAAATGAGCAAAAGCAGGATCCGTTGCTAGAAACATTTCCAGTGTCATAACAACAGAACGTGTTATCAGGTGACTTTCGTTTTTGTTTCAGCGTTTCTGGAATTATGTATCTCATGTGTTTTAATGAGTGTGATTGACAATTCTTCATTTCCATGTTTTGACATTTATACAGAGCTACCAGCATTTATGCGGAGCTACTGCATTTTTAAAGTGGTGGTCCTCATGTTATGAAAGCACGAATTGCAACTTAGAAGTTATGCTTTGTGGCCATACTGTATTAGTTTACAAAATAAGTGTTGTCTTAACCTGTACATAACTGAAATTACAATTAAACTTGCCAGACTGATATATTTCAAAAGACTAAAAAAAAAAATTATCTTGTGCAGGCCCCAGCGAGGATCGAACTCGCGACCCCTGGTTTACAAGACCAGTGCTCTAACCACTGAGCTATGGAGCCATAAGAAAAACGCCGCGTGCATACGATTCAAGGATCCAATGACTTTTAAGTACAATCCAAAACATGGAGAAATGTTCTTGTAAAACCATCTTTGACCATGCAGAAATTAAATGCGCAAAATATGTTCAGATTATTGATCTCTCGGCGGTGTAAATACTGCACGGATTTGTGCAGAGCTGACTAGAGGGCGATGTTTACTACCGAAATATTACGAATTATTTCTTTCATCCGACAAACAGATGTAGCGCGAGCATGTGTTTGCGTCCATACGTGTGCTCCGTCTTTTGTGGAACGGGTGGAATCGCTGTCTTCCGTCTCTTAAGTTGAACCATCTCGCTACGTTACACAAGCGCGTGAAACAACACGTGTGGAAAAATCACGCATGAGCGTTTGACGCCGCCTGGTGGTAACAGGCCGGCATAATTCTCTTGCAACCTTTTTTGTTTTAATGGACTTTATTAAAAACCGGGGGGCTGTTGCACAAAACCAAGATAAGAGATTAACCTGATGTTTTCTACTTATACTGGCTCAATTTAGCCCCGACTCGGTTGCATGAAAGTAGGGTAAAGTTAGGTAAGGCATGTTACCATGGAGATTTATTCTGAGAAGCTGCCCCAGAAAGAAAAAAACAACATCACAATATATATTTATATAGAATAATTGAATGAAAAATCAAGAATCATTAATACATACTTGTGTTTGGGGTAAAAGATCAGACTGGCAAACCAAAAGGGTCCTTCAAAGGATAATAAATACGCTGGGCCCTCAAAGCATAGAAACAGATAGTCTGTAAACTGAGACGTGGGAGAACTTGTCACTCTGGTCATTCTGTAACCAATGTAGGATTGAACACTTGTAATGACAAACAGCAGAGCTATTTATCATCCGATGGCAACATTGCACACGCAACCCTCTGTCTTGCAGATATGGGAAGACATCTTTAAAAAATTCTTCAAAGTAAGAAGCTCTTTCAGAGAAAATGTTCTTGGTGTATCAAGTTTTGAAAGAAAGAGTAAAGCAATGGAAACATGATGCTGATATTAATGTGAGATATCGATATCGAGGAACTTGACAGAGTGTTTAACAATACTAGCCAGATCATTTGTCACTTCTGAATGGATTACTGTCAGTATTGTTTTAAATAAATCACTTCTGAATGGATTACTGTCAGTATTGTTTTAAATAAATGCACAAATCATAGTATTATAAAGGTTTTGCAGTATTCAACCTGCATTTTATTGACAATCTGGTGCTTTAACAACATTCAACATCACTTCTCACTTTATCCTAGAATCTAATCACTTAAAAAAAATAATGCAACAACTTCAGAAACATTACATGTGAACTGTAACTAACATGATGATTTTGATCATATTTTTGTTTCTTTAATACATTTATTGTCATTGAACTGTTACTGTAACTGTTTGTGTTAGGCATTAGCTGACTAGCTGACAAGCAGCAACATTTAATGCGCAGCAATAATGGTTTTAAATATTTAGATAATAATTATTTTGCAGTGTAGCTGTTCTTGACTGATTCATCAAGATGTTCCAAGCAAAACCACTAGTGGTTTTCATGCTTTAAAATTGTCTAGCAGCCAAATTAATTCAATTGTACAACAGTAAGAGTAGTGAATGCTACAGAGTTCTTTTATAAACCAACTTTGCGAAGGAATAAAACAATTATACATTCAGTCACTCATTTAGTCAACTTAACATACATAACAATCATTGAAAAAGCCAGGGGTTAGACAAGATCTAGCCTGTGCAGTGTAAGCCGTCTTTTATACAGCATAGGACAAACTAGGCATCAAAACAGCCTAACAGACAAACAGTTGGTATCTATGTGCAATGAGAATGATTATACAGCATATTGACTTTGCTTGGAACCACGAGTGCCTCGTTTTGAAACTGAATGGGCACTGGAAGTAGAAGGGCTGGTAAACTCTTTTGAAGAAGTTTTGGTCTTCCTACTAGTAGGAGCGCTTGCCACAGAAGACAGTGGCTCCTTGAGGCTTCCTCCAGGCTCTACAATACTGTTGATTACTGAAGGATGGAGATCAAAACAACAAGAATTATTGTGTGTGTGTGTGTGTGTGTGTGTGTGTTAGAGGTGGGCATAAATACATTTTTTAATCTAGATTAATCTAATTGTAATCTTTACATTAATCTCTAAATTGATCTTTAATCGTTCCAAATAGGCATTTTCTACATTAGCTATGGCATTCTGGCCATTTAAGTCTTACTTGAAATTCTACAGTAAGTAAACTAATCCCCCATTGCACTAGGTGCAAATAACTTTGTTCTTTTCAAGGTTTCATAGCTGTATCCACAAAAGCACAATGAAGAACAACAAAATTGTCTGTCGAGAGTTGTCAAATTGCATTTGCATTATTGTTTGAAAATTGTCAATGGCGAACACAATGCATTTGCGAATGAAATTCTGAAAATTCTTAAACTATTTAGAATTATTTCTGGAAAAATGCTCCAAATACTGCTTTAAAGACTTGATTTCAGTGAATACTGTATGGCACTACTGGTAGGTACTAGTCTCTGTCTCTGTAGCTTGATGAAACTATGATCTGGCAGTGTCTGAATAGGGGCTTTGGTGTTTGTGTTTTTGTTCATAGTCTCTGTACGTGCCATGCTGTTCTGTTTGTAGTTTGATTAATAATTAGTTTCGACTTTGTTCCAGTCCCTCTCTTGTTTCTTGTTAGTTTGGTCTTGTATTTAAAGTCTGCCTTCCCTGTCTTTAGTTGCTAGTTCTTTGCATGTACAGTATGTAACATGTATGTTATTGTTAAGTGTTGTGTGTTAGTCATGTTTGGTTCTGAGGCTAGAGATTTCCGAATAGTTAGCAATCAAAGAGAACTGTAAAAACATCTAAGTGGCCATGTTGAGTTAAAGTTTTTCATACCAAAATAACAATTAAACACTACACATCTACATTTTAAAATTGGGAATGATAAATCCTGCTTACCCTCAAGTTGTCTCTGGACTCTACGTAACTCCTGAAGAATAGAAGAAATTTCCTGGAAGAGCAACAACCATAAAATTAAAAAAGGGGTTTTGGAAGGGATTTAGAGGAATAACCCTGAATCATACCNGAGAGTAAAACATAAATACGGCATATTTCTATGGCATTTATAGATTGCCTTGTGAGCTTCTGAGCTTTAACTATCATTCAAATAGGAACATACTTCATTTTCTCAGCTAGCTGCTCTGTGTTTTCTCTGATAGCTTGAGACAGCTGGGACACGGGGTTTAGCATCAGGTTGTCCAAAATAACCTGTGTGTTGGGGTAAAAGAGTAAAAAGCATTTTAAGAATAAAATTACTGAGAAACACCACAATTTTCAAAAAACAGTCACAATTATAACTCCATGAATAAATGCCTACAGAATCATTAGACCTTTAGTCATTTTGTTATACAGNCTGTGTTTTCTCTGATAGCTTGAGACAGCTGGGACACGGGGTTTAGCATCAGGTTGTCCAAAATAACCTGTGTGTTGGGGTAAAAGAGTAAAAAGCATTTTAAGAATAAAATTACTGAGAAACACCACAATTTTCAAAAAACAGTCACAATTATAACTCCATGAATAAATGCCTACAGAATCATTAGACCTTTAGTCATTTTGTTATACAGTTAACAGGACTTGAACAAAAAAATACCTCTTCGCGGTTCCAAGGACGCCGCCTTGAACCGTCATGGTCGTTCATGTTTGAGTCCTGGTCTGTGGGACTAGTTAAGCCCTTGGAAACCTTTTGATAGTTCAGACTTGCCTCGGGTATATGTTGTACCAACTGCAGAAGGATCAGGGCGGAAAACAGCAGGTAAAATTACTCAAGAACTTACAACTTGAAAGCTTTAAAAACTTCTAATATCAGAATGATCATGCAAAAACATACTCCATTTGGAAAGGAAAATATGTTAACAGCGAATATGACCCTGCAAGAGCGTTTAAGAACAAACATTCTTAATGCAGAGTTTGAGGTGCGCCAGCATGCATTGTTTCATTTTATCATGCAGGGGAAAAAACAGAGACAGCAGTTGAAAGAACCGTTTTAAAGTGTTGTTACATCTGATGTAGTACAACATAAGATGTAGTTATAGTGCACTGAAAGTATTGCACTAGTACTGGCAGAAATGTCATTTCTGATCACCACTTGGTATGAGGAATGAACTCAGCACCTGAGGTGACAGGAACATCTGTAATGAGGCATATGGTCTCTGCATAAAGAAAGATAAAATACAACAAAATGTATGCAAAATATAAATGAGGTCTTGCTGGTTTGGGGAGACAACACACTTTTGATCCTGGGAGTCGTTTTGACTCCTGTATCATTTAAAACACTGTAAAGTACCAAGATGAAATTTGTTCATCAGATTATTCTGAATGAAACTTAACTGGAATGGTTCAATGCATGTTTATGGTGAAATGACATTTAATGAAACTATCTTCAAATTTACCTCTTCCTTGATTGATATAGTAGATACAGGACTGTTGGGCGTTAAGGCTGGAGATGTAATACTATCTTCCATTACTAACGTCGTCTGTGAGTCACCATCTCCTGCTACATCATGGATTTCACGTGCTAGAATAGCAAGATCTTTGGCGAGGTCTTGACTCAGCCTAAAGTAAATATGTTACATGTAAACAACATCAAAATTATATCCAAACAATGGTAACCTTAACAGTAAATGTATGAAGTACAAAAACAAACTTTAAAAACTACCTGGCAATTTCTGCACTATGAGCTGACCAGTTCTGGAAATGTTCATTCTGAGCCTCATCTTCTGTTTCTAAAGAACCACCTTTCATCCTCATTTGAATGTTCTTTGTTTGATTCTGTGCCTGTGTTGAGGCCATGGAATGTATTCGTTTGTGTTTGGAGGTTGAGGTGGTCTCAATATCCTCTTCTGAGGTAGATGAGTATTCTGGGTTCTTTTGTCGACTGGAGCCTTTTCAAAAAGAAAATTGTGTGTTATGTTCATGATTTGTTAAATATGTAATTAAAACTTATGCAACAAAACCCAATCTTAACCCTAAACCAAAAGCAAGTTGTTTATGTTGCAATATTAACAATGTAAAAACAAAATGTGAAAATGTTAGTGTCATTCAAATTTTAATCAGATTTCTTATTTTAAAAAGTTTTTTTTTTTCATTTTGAAGTAATTCACGATCTGTTACGGAAAATTTCTTTGCACTCACATACATTTTTTTGTTTGGAAAATACAAAAAATAAAAATACAGTTTTTAATATTTATATTTATCTGTTTCTTATTGTATTGAGTATTTGTTGATATTCAATGTGAAAAAAAGATTATTAACACGATGATTCTCTTTGCAGAGATGAAAATCCTTTATTATTAATTAATTAATGCTTTGATTTTTCTATATTTCACTCCTCTCCTGAGCGCTGAGTGCCATACGACCGGCGGTGGCACCACACGGATATGATGAGCCGCTTCTTTCACCACCCAGGAGGGAGACTTCTTCCAGAACCATTGTCAAAATGGTGCGGAACAACCAACTGATTGTTCGCACTGATTTTGTAGTGTTAGATTGCCAGAGGAGACTGGCACCAGAGAGCCTGGTTCACCCCAGGGTTTGTTTCTTTCTGTCCGAGAGATTTTTTTTACCTGGCCACTGTCGCATTTATGCTTGCTCACTGGTCATAGTCATAGTCATCAGCTTAACCCCAACGAATAAATGAATAAAGTGCATCAATATTTTTACATTATCACACATGTGCTTTGAGAAAGTTGTAACTGTAAAAAGCGCTATGCAAATGCACTGAACCTGAAATTGAACTTAATAGTGACATTTAATTAAGTGTAAATTGAGTAAATTGGCTATTTCATAAGTGTGTATCAACCTCATTGCATTATTTAGTACCCATGAAATAGCTCTCAATTTTAAAAAGGTTGCTGACCCGATGTAAAGGTTTACTAAAAAGTTTCCTGAAGAAATGACTTGAAAGACACTAACCAGGCGTGCTGGAGTGTTTAACTTGAATGGAACGGGGGCGAGCAGAGGAGGACTTCGCTGATGATGGAGTTCCTTTACTGCTGGCATGCCGTACCTCTCCTGAACTGCCTTTCCTCACAGTCTTTCTTGTCTCTTTAGATTGATTTGAAATGCCATGCTTGCTTGATGTGGACTCATTGTCGCTGGTAATAGTGAAAGACTGAGTACGTTTTCGAGGCATGGCAAGAATGTCCAGTCTTGAGAGTTTCTTTCCGTCGGAAGAGGTTTTAGCATGATCAGAGCTCTGAGATGCTCTGTCAGTCTCTGCACCTTCATTATCGGAAGCTTCTCCTAACCGAGCACGACGAAGCATCGAGGCACGCGTTGGTCTTGGGGCTGATAGACTATTGGATCGTGTCAACACCTGTTGTCCTACTTTGGACACCTTACTGGACTCATCTTTCTGCAGTGGTGCAGTTAGTTTCTTGTGACTATTAGATCGGGAAGTTGACTCGTGATCGGATACCGCATTTTCAGTCCAATTTTGCTGACTGTTTTTATTCTCTGAGAGATCTAATGAACCACGATTACCAGAACTGCGTCGAAGATGGAGCCGACGAGATTGTTCAGCTTTGTTAGATTTATCTACTGAAGAATGATTTCTGCGTTTTTCCGAGAGTCTCTCTCGGGCTGTAGGCTGCCTCGCCTTGTCTGGTCCTGTTAAAGCAGATGATCTGTCCTTACGTGATGTGCTTGTAGATGTACGCTTTCTTGGTGTGCTGATGGGAACATTTTTACTGCTGACCATGCTTACAGTGCTGGCTGTGTCGACATCCGATTCACCAGATAAAGAGTCCTCTTGTGTCACTGAACTACTTTTGCACGTCAAAGACTTCTCTGCTTCTTTTAGAACAGGAGATTTATCTTTGGTGCTTTCTTGTGGTACTACACTTCTTAGAGTAGGATGACTAGAAATATGCGGCAGCTTTTTAACTTGAACACTGTCACTTGGTCTGTCTTTGGTAAAGCTTTCCTGTCGAACAAAGGATGATGAGGTGTCTTTAGAGGGCACTGCATTTGTGTCATGAATCTGAAGATCCGGGGCAGACGAGTTGTGTTTTACTGGACGTTTATGGCCACTCAAGTGTTGTATTAAAACAGTTGTCGGAGGAATTTTTGAATAGACGTCTCTTTCTGGTTGGTTCAAAACAGGACTTCTGGATGCATCTGACTTGCACGATCCATCCTCAGAGCCAATATAAAAGGAAGTGGGTTTTGAAACAGGGGATAATCTCTCTTTATCTCTGGGATGGTGTGGTTTTTCAGATGGGGAGTGTGGTGCTTGCTCCCTTTTCCCTTGGCTTATTTTACTCCTGTCGAGAAGAAAGCTGTCGTCTGATCGGCTGGTATCACTAAGACTGTCTGGGTCAACATCCTCTTGTACACATAACCTGTGAGTGCAGTCTTGGAAATGCGACTCCCTGGAACTTCTTTCTGGTGGTTCCATGTCATGTCGAATCAAGATAGTAGGAGGAATGTTTTCTCCAGGTGGAACTTGAGGAAGCAGTCTTCTGGCCCTTGAAGACTGACTGGCTTCAGATTCTGAGATGTCTAAACTTTGGCTGTGTATAACGGTCACAATGCCATCTTTAACAGCAAAAGAAAAAAGTTATTTTACATACTCATGTTTAAATTAGAAACTATAGCAGAAACACAATCATAAAACCTCTGGTCAACAAACCTTCCAGTCCAACATGTGAAAATGGCTCCAAAGTTCCTTGTAAGGCCCCAGGGTCAGTGTATGTGTCTGCTAAACTTGCCCATCGTGAAGCCCATTTAGGCCCCCCTACGTCAGGATTTGCCTAAATAATAGAGGGTCGCAATATGTTAAATATGTAAATTACAATAACAAGTAATACATTTAGTTCAAAGTGGACCTGTTACCTGCAGTAAGTCGATTCCATGACCTTGTGTTGATGTTGATGTCATCTCAGGATTACCAATGTGGCTTTGACTAAAGGCTGTATGTTCATTTTTACAAGCTTCGCCCTTAGCTCCATGAACTCCAAAAGTCTTTTCACTGTGATTTGGTTCAACTAAAACACCAAACACCTGTAAACGAATCAAATATAGCAAACAATAATTATGGTATGCTGCCAAAGTTGTTACTTTTTTACATTTCTATCAGGTATCCAAGGTGAGAATAGACTTAGTTGAAGGGGCAGAGAAGGTTGTTATTATTTCATAAAACACTATAAAAAAAAAAAAAAAAAAAAAAAGAATGGATAAAAACAGACAAGAATATTAATACAGAATAAGTACACCTAAAATATTTTGTTCTCTATAATAATTATATGGATAAAATTATACAAGTTAGAAATATGATGCAAGCTGTAAAAAGAAATACAAGGAAAATAACGTAAAAAATAAATAAAATAGTTACATTTTACAATTGTTATAAATTTTTACTTTATACCAGACAACGCAGCTGAAGAACTGGGATCTCTATTTTTGTGTCATGAGCGCTTCGTATCACTGGCACATTAATACCAGTAATAACAGCTGCACATTAAAGCATCTTGCGGGCCGGTAATAATTGTATGGTGGGCTGGACGTAGCCCCCGGGCCTTGAGTTTGACACATATGCTCTAGAGCTCTCGCATCCTTGCAAAGCATTGTATTGCCCTGCATTTTGTACTGACATTACGATGACTTGTGGATTCTATTGTGGATGTATATGTTTTGACAATTCTGTCAACTGACAGTTTTCAACATTTAACAAGTAAAAAGCTTAAACTATTACAGAATACTTCGGCACACAACGACCCAGAAATATTAAAACTTGCAGCAATTGAACAAAAAAGAGATTCATCAGCAATCATGTCAAGACAAAAGACAGCCGACAACTGTGAAATATAAAGTCAAGTATGGGACATCATTTACAGGTTAAATCAAGAAAAGTTTGTCACCTGGTCGATCATACTTCTTGCTTCTTCCACTTCCTTGTCCAGTGACTCTGTTTCAATTGTGTAGGTTCCAGCATCGCTTAGACTATCATCCTCTTCTGTTCGCATTATTTTCAAGCCTTTGCTGTCTACTCCACTCAATGCCAACTGAGAAAACTGAGGCATAATGGAGCCGACACAACACAAAGTGGAGGCACTAGAAACAGAAACTCTTTCAGGGGCTTGAGGTGGGACGGAGCTTGTCGATGATACTGGGACGTGAGCCTGTGTTGAAGCAGGTAACTTAGAAGGAGCTGATTGAAAGGGTATTGATACAGGTCCAGAAGGCTCTAGTGTTGACTGTAGAAGAGTGCAAGATGGGGACATCATTACAGGTGGGGCTGACTTCGGAGGTGGAGAGGTTTGTCCAGCATCCTTTAAGAACTCTGCAGCAAACTCTTGAGCCAATTTAGACTTACTTCCCACACTCCCAAAAGGCTTGATAGGAATAGGAGTTGAAATGCAAGATGGAGTGCCAGAAAAGGATATACTGCTTCCGTAATCATCAGTTTTCTCTCTTTTGAGTGAGCTTGATCGCTGAGAGCTTCCATGGCTAGAACCTTTAAGTGGAACGGTAATTTGCTGTGTTGGTGGAATACTCCCATGCACCGAGGCTGGTCTTTCACCATGAGCTCCACATTTCCTCCGCTCTAGTTTGGCCTTAAGTGCAGTATAAGAGTCTACATTTGCAGAATTGTGAGTAAACGACTGAGACCGTTTCTTTCTGGGATTGTCATCAAAAAACTCAATAATAAAGGCCTGTTGGGTATGAGGCTCGGAATGAAGTGGTTTAGCTAATGTCTGAAGAGAAGATGAGGTTTCTTGAACAGGTTGCGCCTCACTTTCATCAAAATCTGTTTGCGTGTATTTGGGTGGTGAATCTGACTGAGGGCGATGAGATTTAGTCGATGAACTGGACTGCTGAGGTAAAACAGATTCAGGAGGTTCTGATATTTTCGACTGATTTGAATGCTGCGACAACTGGGATTGGATAGAATGATGCGACTTGCTGTTTTGTGTTTTTATTATTGGATCTTCTGAATCACTCTGGGTTCCATCTTCATGGTGGTGTCCTGGTAAGAAAAATGTTTTAAATTAAGGNGGCGATGAGATTTAGTCGATGAACTGGACTGCTGAGGTAAAACAGATTCAGGAGGTTCTGATATTTTCGACTGATTTGAATGCTGCGACAACTGGGATTGGATAGAATGATGCGACTTGCTGTTTTGTGTTTTTATTATTGGATCTTCTGAATCACTCTGGGTTCCATCTTCATGGTGGTGTCCTGGTAAGAAAAATGTTTTAAATTAAGGTTACAAACTATACTGTTATATACATAACAAAATATTGCTGTCTCGGGACGATCTGTTTTTTTTTTTCAGTCTATTTGTGACAACTAAGCATAAAAGGTCTCTACGTGTGGGTCTTTTTTTCTGCAAACTACAAGTTTTAAAAGTGGGTTAGTCGGTTGCCCGAGGGCCAAAATAAATTGCATTCAGCTCTTGTGCATTTCACTTTAGTTGTACAAACACATTAGGTTAAATTTATTATTCATATATTCAATATATACGTATATTGAAATAAATCACCTGCTTTTTTATCCTTGTTGTAGTTCAAACACACACACACACACACACACACACCTTGAAAATGCATCATTGATTTTTTTGATTATTTGGATTCAATTAAATTAAATTTGTTTAGTTATTAAATTACAGTAAAATAAACTTAATTTCAACGTTATAACTGATTCACAACCTTTAACATCAGTTGTTGTAACACATTTTCTAGTTTTTGTTTATTTTTTTTTAAGACCTACCTTTCTTTGCACCAACATGCATTGCCAGGTCACTCTTTGTGCTGTACACATCCTCACACGGCGCCCGCCTGCACATCATGCTGATGTCACTGTGCACAAGCCAATCAGCCACCTTGCTTTCCACTGTTTGCACTTCAGTGGGAGTGAACGACGAAGGTTTACTGGATGACTGCTGCATTTGCTTGCTTCGCTGACGAGAAGAAAACTTAGTAACGTGATCTTTAATTTTAATCTTTCCTGGCATGCAGTCATCAAACTCAATAGTGAATGACGCGTGACTCTGGACAGCAGGGGCTGTGGAAGTCAGAGGAACATTCAAATCTTTGGTTGGGACGTCTATCAGCTCTGTAGATAGGGAATTATTGTGCGGTTGGGACTCCTTAGTAGGAATTTCAAAATAACTTGGCTCTTGATTAATTGAGAAAGCAGACTTGGACTGTGTGTCATGAATGTCACTGAAATCCTCATCTAGCGGGCCCTCTTTAAGAGTATCTGTTGGCATAAACACACATCCCACTGTAAAATGTCACTTAAAGGTTGGTATGAGCTAGTATGGCTGAGAGTGAGAACAAAAATGTACCTGAATGAATTTCGCCAGACCGCCGGACTTCATTTTGTATTCCCTTATTCCCAGAGTCTTCATCTCCCCACCATGATGGCTGGCCATACAATGGTGTTGGCCGGGTAATAGCGGCTTCTGACATTAGAAAAAATAATTTTGAGAGATTTCAGTATAAATACTTTACATTAATACAGGGGTATTCAAAGTACTATATAATTTCGTCCTCTAAAAACGAGATGCTTCTTATAGATTATCCAAATATATGGTAATCAAATTCTCTGTCATTCCAACATATACATTTCGAAATAATCTCCATGATATATGATGTCTTTAACAGCCCTGAACTTAACGCT